>JASFCW010000220.1:0-15049 GCA_036936985.1 Crucibulum cyathiforme
GCCAGACACACCTCAGGCTCTTCATTCACTTGACTTGTATCATCCACAGTAGGCGCATTATGGGAGGTTGCAGCTGGGTTTCCAGATGACGACGGCAGCTTGGGCACCTATTACAGTCTCTTTCGGTTTCAACCCATCATGTTCACATGGCACTAGAATATTACCTCAAAGTGCTCAGTAGAGACATTTGAACCCCTGTCTAAGGACGACTGAGGGTTTATTTCCTACAAGACTTTTGTTTAGTCCCTGGAAGTTGCACGGGAATAACAGAACGTACTTCGTGTTGAGTCATTGTTATGTTATCGGATACGATGGAGGGGTTAAGAGAGTTGAGCGCGTATATGAACTACACACCAATATAAAAATAGATTACACGGCTTGTTCTAATATCTATCTCTTTTTACATTTGTGCCAGTGTCGCCAGTAATTTTATACTCTACGCCAAAGAACGACTAATATTTTATTTTTTTACAGTAATAACATGCATAAGTCTATGTGTGTATGTATGTAGTTGGTGATGAAGGGGATGAAACCATATAAAAAATGAATGTGAATGAAATACTAAAGCGATCTATGTACTAAGATCCTTAGTCCAAAGTAAAGGAGAAACAGAAAGCCGGACAAATACTAATTTAAGGTGGGGCGGAACACCGATGTTCTGGTGGTTGTTGTTAGACATGTTATCGTGTTATCATCATAGGTCTATCGTCTGGAAGGCACCGTAATAGCTTCATTGTCTTAGATTGAAGGCGTGTTGGTTGTTACTTAATGAACGAAAGCTTCGTGCTTGCGAGAGAAGGCTTCATGGTTAAGTTTGCGCTTGAACAACCCGAGTTGTTGTTGTGGATTCGGAGCTTCGAGCTCGTACTTGAAGAACTAAAGCTTCGTACTCAAAGGACCCTAACTTCGTGCTTGAGGGACCAAACCTTCGTGCCAGCGGATCCAAAGACTTCATAATTCTTGACACTAGCCTTACACACTCGTGGCACAAACAAGGTTCTGGTTTGTGCTGAGCGAGATAAAGGTCCACAGTTCGTAGGTAGCCTGAGAGACGTCGAATATGGACCTGAAACTATGAGCATGAGTTTGAGATCCGAACATACCGAGCACGAAAAGACTGGTGAACGATCAGATAGCACTTTAGGGTTCCTAGCATGTATACACAAACGCGCGCCTTTCGGAGATTATCACCGAATGACGAACGGACCTTCAGGTTGCTAGCCTGCTTGGGTGCAGAGTTGGTTGAATCCGTCGTGTGTGGTGGTGATGGCTTGTTGTTCCTGTTGTTCCTGTTCATGCTGCTGTTCAATGAAGAGGTCACACCACGCGAGGAACGAAGGGTGGATGAGGGCGTCCATACATTGCAGGGAAAAGAGAATACAAAATCGATACTTAGCTACTTTCTTTACATACAGCGTAGTCGTCGTCTGCTCGAACCACACCTTCTCTTGGTATCTTATTCGCGAAGCTGAGGTGTGTGTATACGCGTTTCTTGCTCTTTCACCGTCGTTGGAGTTCCTCTCAGTCGTCAATCGCAGTGTCCATGGTTCTTCGCGAGCTGTGTTGTATCTTCGTCGTTGAGACAAAGCTGGCGCTGGCGTCAGGAAGGGGGCTTGTTCGTTCGTTCGTAAGTGTCGATATTGGTTGAGTTTGCACGTGAGACGTCAAGGCAGGGTAGAGACCGGCAAGGATCAAAGCCTTATTGTGCTTGCAATGAGGTGCCCATGAGGCAACTAGAATAGAACGTAATCGGCAACAAAAGTGACGAGAAACATTCATTTTGAGCTGCACACTCAACGAGCAGTAACTCCACCCTCTCGCAATCGTCGGCCAGCCAAGACTTTCGCCATCAACGTGCGTGCAGTGGTCATATCTGCGTCCGGGAGCGTTACGTTGTCGAAGAGCGTGGTTGGCTTGTATTCATGCAGCTAGTTGGATTCGTCGTGAGGAGCACGGCATTGAAGTGCCCAGAGACAGTGATAAAGAAGTGGGAACGAGGTCGGTAAACGAAGGGAGACAATGGAACGGAACGAGAAGAGAGACAGATTGGATTGAGAATGGAGGAGAAGCGTGGTTGGAACGGAGATGTTTTCAATGGCAGTGCTGAAAAGTTGGTTATATTTAATCTGTAGCTATCAGGATTAATTATTATATATCAGGACCACGCACACTAAAAATTAAATAGATCGGACTGGGTCAAAGCGTACCTATTGCCACTCGCACTCATGCCGGCAAGGTCAAAGCGCAGGGGCTGTCATGGACTTCTATCACTTAACGGCGCTATTCATCCACTGCACAATGGATAACAGCAATACAACGCTTTGGCCGCTATACAAGACATAAGTACTCCAGTATACTACGGGGATGGAGCACATCCGCATAGTCCGCACACCGGACAACTTTCGCAAAAGCAGACTACTCTCGACTACTCCACCTTATCCAAACCATGAGGCTCATAAAAACCCCTTTCCCTCAGGAGCTCATCGACATAGTCGCCGATAACATCCACACTCTTGAGGATTCGAGGCTCGAGACCCTCTACGCTTTCTCCCTCACATCTCGCGCTTGCCATGCAGCTGCACGCAAGCATATCTTCCGCTCGCTGAAGGTTTCAAATCTAGCTCCAGACAACATGGACGATTCCACCTGTTTCCCACTCTTGTCCACCACACAACGGTTCTCAAGCCCTTACCACTTCGCGAACGCGCGATATTATGTGGAAGAACACGAAAATCCAGATATCACACACCTTCATCAATTCCTCCTCTCCCATCCACGCGTCGCATCTGGTGTTCACAGCTTCAGATTCAGTTCGTCTTCGGATACGGAATCTCTTCGGATATTGGGCGAACAAGAACTCCCGAATATCCTCAATCTCCTACCAAACCTTCGTCATTTATCCCTTGACTTCAAACAATCGCCTTGGACGTGGTTCAAACCGAAATGGGGGCTCTTTAGCACGGAGCTGCAAGTCACATTTAAATGGATTGTTACAGAGTCGAATTTGCAATCGTTGCAGCTTCACGGGCTTAGGGAACTTCCTGCAGAGATTTTCTACAAGTTAACTCCGAGTTTGGAGGACCTTTCGCTTGCATGTGTAGAGCTAATTAAACGCGAATCGGCTTCAGATTCGAATCCAGCTTCGGTGACGTCGCAGATATCTTCCAGACATGGGACTCTCAAATCACTCCATATCTCATGCAGTCCGTCTGTAATACATTTAACTGGGGATCGTCCTGCTGCCCTCGACTTCTCCGGTCTCCGAAAGCTGGATGTCATACCAGCTTCTTCAGACGAAGTTAACGCTACTTGGAAGATTCTGCATTCCGCTACAGATTCACTTGAAGAACTCACCTACGACAAAACCTTCTGTACGTTACTCTAGGTCGGATTCAAGAAGAGCAATTAGCTAATGCACTATTGTTCTTCATACAGTCCTACCACCAGAATATTACCTCCTATTCCTCGATCTTTCTCTCCTTACCCGCCTGCGCACATTTAAACTGTCGTTCAAGCTCGAATTCCTCCCGGTATTCATGAAGATGCTCCGCGACACACCCACACCTACCAAAATCACAGAGGTAGAGATTTATGTAGGATGGAGACTTGAAAGTGAACACGCTGTCAAGGCCGAAATCATGAACATAGAGAGATGGCAAGAGTTGGATCGCGAGCTTTCGGGGGAGCAATATCCAAAACTCAAGGAGGTGGGCATGTGCCTGATGGGATTTCCATGGCACGACGACGAGTGGGACTCCGTAATCATCGATACAGAAATCGGGATGGATATATCGGAGGCCAACGAGGAGGTATCTGATTCTCTGGAAAGCTTTTATTCTGGGAGGACAACACTTCTCACTCGCAAAGTAGAAAGAAGTTATGTGAAGTTGAAGAAGAAAGGTGTGAAAGTGCGGGTTCGCTATCGTGATTAAATCCCGCTATTAGAATACGTTAAATATATCTGCTTGTGTATCCGTGGATACTTTCTTCGAACTCGACGTATACTAAGGCTTGACTGGCGTCAAGAGCCCATCTCATTTAGTTCTAATCTCAATAGCCCCCGGAGTAGTGAGTTGATGTTATATTTGAACTTTCAACATGGTTCATTTAACCGTCCAAGCCCATCACCTTGACATACTCATAGCTTCTATTGAGTAGCTTCGCATCTGGGGAAGCGGAACTTACCAACCTTCGTCGTCTGCAATAGCCGGCGGGTATATGACTTTTATTCACTCTGCGACGAGCTTGGCATCCTGGCGACAGGCTACTGGCAACGAAAGCATAACATCAAAATATTGCTCTATTGTATCCTCGGACCTTCTACATATCTGTAGAACGTGTTTACCGGTTTGACTGGAGTCTGGAATCTCTTTGTAGGTCCTTGTAGGCGTCATAGTATCTTTCAATAAATCGATGCAAACGCGAAGAGATCGGAACGCAAATGGCACATTCCCGCACAGGCTCGGAACCACGCTGCGTACCAGTACTACATACCACGCGTGTGCTTGAATATATTCTTATTTATTATTTAGCTCATTGATCCAGAGATAATACTCGTCATTAACGATGAACACCTTTGGTTATTATGCCATTAGTCAATCAATTATACTGGTGCAGTCACGCAAATTAAATGAAAGGAGTGTATGGATTCAAAATCGAGGTAAGTAAATTCAAATAGACCATGGATCACCAAACGGATCTGCTTCTGAAGAAATGGAACGTCTGTGATTAAGGGCAGCGTGCGCAGGTTCATTCGACAGGGGAGAACATGCCGAACTCCCACCAGCTATGAAACAGCAAGTCAGTTAGTATATGGTACGAATACCTAACGTTGAGGCATAAAGACCCACAGGAGCTACTTCCGGAAGAATTATTAGACGGAAGGGGAGGAGGAGTCTCTACAAGGACCTCAAACGACATTAGTTTGACTTTATTCGAGGCAGCCTAATGATATATGAATAAGAGAATCTGGGTTACTGGTGGAGCTGTTCACGTACTTGGGTTGAGACACCCAATTGCTCACATCTTGAGAAAAGATTTTTGGTTTCCTCCCGAGAACTCTTCCGAAACGCCTTCTGCTTCCTTGTTGGATCTCTTACTGGGAGTGGTTGTTTGCTAATGTCTTCTCCTGGTTTGAGAGGTGGTATCTCCATTCCATAGTCTGCAACCAAATCCAGGTACTCGTCATTATATCTGGTTCAGATGTTAATAACGATATATTGGTAAAACCTTTATCAAACTCACCGTCGATAGTAACTGTAGAGCATTTGTAGCTCTTTACTGCTATTAATATCAATTTTCTTTTTCATGTCATTCAAAAGGTCCGTAATCCTGTTCAGCTCCGCTCCTGCCTGGCGCAGAATTTGCTCAGCAGATTTTGGCCTATTTGAGAGTGAATGTAGCAGCTTTACGACGGTACAGAAAGCTGGGTGATCCATGAAACCAGGTGACATCCTGTGTCAATAGAAGAGGAAATTGAACCAGCAATTGGAAGTTTGAAGAGGATGTAGAAGTTGGAACTAAGAGCGGTCAGTGACAGTTGACGTCTTAAATCCGGGAAGAGATTACATGGCAGAAAAAACAGCATAATAAGGAGGTCCAAATACAGGAGGGTGCAACCGAATTACTTCCACGCAAATACAGCGTGTTTGATGGGCACATTGTTCTGACAGTCTGAAGAACAATGGCGTTGCCGCGGGGATGGAAATTTTGATTACTGCCGAGAACAGCCGATCAGTTGTAGGTCCGTGTGGTGACTTTGTCAACTTTGGACGCCGTGAGAATATATCAGGTCACCTCATATTACTCTTTGTCGTCGTTTCTTCGCTGTGCTCTGGGGGCGGCTCTGCTATCTCATACATACTTTCGACGCGAACTTCTTTCTCTCGACGCTATGGATGATGGAGGAAGGGACATACCTCCAAACTCCAGCGACTTCGCGAATATGAAGCGAGGTGAGCTGTTCTCCGAGGAAGTGTTCTGGCGAGACCATCAGCCATGGCTTAAGAGCTGCGGATATCTCTTGAGGCCTCGATATCAACCAGACTGGGTGGCGTCTTGGATAACAGACACAAGTAAAAGATGGCGTTTATGTGAGGACGGACAAGCGCTTATGGTGCGTTGGCTTTCGTCTGTCGGCGTCAGGGTACTAGGCTGACCGGAACGATTAGTTCCCCAATTTAAACGATGCTGTTCGAATTTCAGACGGCTCTCTGGTGATGATTAAACGTGTCCAATTATCTCGATTTCGAGGGGAAGTGGAAGTCGGTCGGTTCTTCTCCACTGAGCCACTTGCGTCAGATTCACGCAACCACTGCGTACCGTTTCTTGACGTTCTCGAAGTCCCCCATCAAGAAGACACTGCTTTAATTGTTATGCCCCTGCTACAAGACTTTGGGATTCCGTCGTTTGAAACAATAGGGGAGGTTGTTGATTTTTCCAGTCAGTTATTCGAGGTACGTCTTCGACTGACGCATCAAAGCTTTGGCTGATGGAACAACAGGGTCTCTACTTTATGCATGCCAACCACGTTGCACATAGGTGAGTGATGTATTGTACGTATTGGTGCCATTTGGATGAAATTTGAGTTAGGGACTGTAAATTCAACAATGTTATGATGGATGCAACAAGACTTTACCCATCTCCGCCTCATCCAATCAACCTCAAGAAGAGAAGAGATTATAGTGGACTCGCCACTCCCACGACGAGAACACTTATGCCTGTGAAGTACTATTTCATTGACTTTGATCTTTCTCGACGATACGACCCCGCTGCACCGCTGGAGTCTCGGCTTGAAGAACCGGAATGGGGTGGAGACGATACTGTGCCAGAGTTTGCGAAACGTACTCCATGCGATCCTTTCCCAGTAGATGTCTACTGTCTTGGGAATCTAATACGAAGGCAATTCTTGAAGGTACGCTGTTGACCAGTTAATCACTATGACTATTGGCTGAAGTATCTATCATCTTCATAGGGCTTTTACCACATAAAAGCGAAGCGAGGGCTGAAGTTCATGGATCCCCTCATTGCGGATATGACGCGTGATGATCCCAAGGATAGACCAACGATGGAACAAGTGGTGAAACGCTTTGAAGAGATTCGTCGACAATTAAGTGGGTGGAAACTACGGTCGCGTCTAGTTGATGTAGATGAATCACCAATACCTGGAGTGTTTCGTTCTGCAGTGCATTGGACAAAACAGGTTGGACTCATTGGACGGCATGTACAACCAATCCCTGATTATCGTCGTTAATGCTATTATGAGCCATGTGGTATATTTCCTGTTGACGTCTACTGTGGATTTGTCTTTATGGGGAAACCAATCGTGGATATGGTGCAAGATGATCCCTGTGCGCAATCTCACTATGGAGGCAATGAAAGGTTTCCAACGATTTGGAGCAGTCTAAGCTTGTGGAAATTCCGGTCGCGCGTTGTTCTTGTGGATGATTCGCGGATTGTCGGCCTGTCTTTTTTCGCGGAACATTGGACAAAACTAATTGGATTTATTAGCCTGAGCGTATCGCCAATACTGAATCATCGCCACTAATGTGACATCATTGGTAGATTACAGCTCCTCGAGATAAGAGTATCATCCTTGTGGTAGCTGTGGGGTCTGGGGAACGAATCTGAAATGACATGCATCTCCACACATTGGAAGCCTAAGTGAGCAGGACTGGGATCTGGAAGTTCGACTTCTTTGGGAACGATGCTGTGTTGTTCGGCACTGGCCGTTTGGTGCAGACGTCGACGAAAGGGTCATGCCTAGCAAGGTCAAGTGGATGGCAGCCTAGGCCGTCTATCTAGATACTGGATGGCAGCAGCGCGTCATCATGCCCCAGCCCCAGTCGTGGAGATGTCGACATGCAGTGGGTAGCCACCCGTCGAGCACAGTACAAAAGCACGCTCTATTACACAAACTATTCCCTAAACTTATCCAACCAACTTACATTCTACACCCAGCATGAGCAACCAAGAAAACAGTTCCGGCGGAGGCCTCATGGGTAAGGTTAACAGCGCCTTTGGTGGCGGACAGCAAGGAGAGCAGAACGAAGGTATGTACATTGTAATGGTTCCATACGTTGTCGTGACCTAATTCAATGACCCCTGTATAGACATGCTCGACAAAGGTGAAGATTCATCGTATTATGCTTGAAAAGCTGCCATTAGCGTTTTACTGATAAGCATTTGGTAGGTGTCGACATGGTGCAGGAAAGAATGGGCGGTGGTCCACAAAATAATGAATCAGCCGTAGAGCAGGCGAAGGACGAGCGAATCTCCGACGGAATCCGCAGTGGCTACAAGAGCGCGACTGGTAGCGATATTCCTATTGCCGACAAGTCGTAAAGCAAATATGCGAGGAGGATCTCTGGGATGGAAGCAGACAATCATGGTTAATCAAATGTACGATAGATGAATTGTAGATAGCTTGTGGCGTGATTACGATTCTAACAACGCTCTCGGTGTGAAAGTGTGGCCCGGGGTTCGCTGTCATGATTGACCCCACTATTACAATGCACTATAATTATATCTGCTTGTATCATCTCCGTGGGTACTTTCTTCGAATTCGACGCATACTGAGACTTGACTGGAGTCAAGAGTTCATCTCAAGCCTCATCGAAATTGCATGCCAATCATACAATATTAAAGTTTATCCTTATTTAGCTCTGATCTCAATGGCTTCCGGAGTAGTGAGTTGATTTTGTACATGAACCTTCAAGTTCATGTTCAACCAACTTTCGACCCGTTCACATGGCCTTATATACAGTAGCAGACATCTGATCAAACCAGATGACTGCTCGCAAAGGCTGAGGAATCACTGAGTCTAGCTATTTACACCGCAGCATACCTCATGCGGCGCTTCAAAGAAGCTCTGAACTCAGTAAGAGGCTCTTCCTAGTCCAAAACGTCATCTGATGCTTCGTATTTGTCCTGTGGTCTTCCCATACGCTCTATTTCTCGCTTCAATAAACTCTTTATGCTGAAACGTTCTCTAAATCTCATAGTACGCATGAGACCTCCGGCTTAAAACTTCTTTGAACGTAGGAATGGCTCCGGCTCGCTAGTCCTCCGAGTCGCTTCTTCTTCCAATGGCGCAGTAGAACTTCTATGTATCCTTCATCTCACTTGTCTGGTGCTAGATGGGTGAAGTATAAAAGGTGATCCACCACTCGCTGCACTAACGCACCATCTTTTGCCATCCGGCAAGCACTATGAACCTTCTCATTTTCTTGCTCCTCCTCCGTATACATGCATCTGCGAAAGTATTCACTCTCTCAGACCTCCATTGGACGCTTAAGAACCACAATGGCTCTATTATGGTTCCCGGAACAGTTCCTTCCCAGACGCATCTGGATCTCGTCCAAGCTGGTATTATCACTGAACCTCTGCTTGAAACTAACGGCGAGCTTTTCAATTGATAAAACGGGATATAACGACTGAATGATCATTCAGACTTCACACAGCGCTGGATTGTTGACGATAACTGGACTTATACCGCCGATGTGGGGCCCTTCTTTTGCACACTCAGCAACGATACAACCAAGATACTGCTTGTTTTCTACGGTTTAGATACCATTTCGAACATTGTGAGTTGGCTTTACACTACTGGATGTGTTGCCTATAATATACCTTCATTACTCATCTTGAAGAGTTTGGCTGGTCACGCCATCGCATGGACGAATAATCAATTCCGGCAATACATTTTCGACGTTACAGATTATATCATCTGTGGTCAATGCAACAAGGAAGCCAACCTGACGATCACCTTTGAATCAGCCTACATTTACGGACAGAATGTAAGTTCTCGGTCGGACGCCGAAACTGTACCAGGCGGAAATGGGGATGTAAGTTTCTCTCGCCAATTTGTTGAACATTATCATTCTGACTTCGAATGAAGTTTGAGTACCCTGGTGTCCGGCATTGGATTCGTAAAGTAGCTTCTGATTTCGGTTGGGATTGGGTGAGCTTCACATCGTACTTGTGATATTATAATGAAAGAGCTCCGGTCCAGGGCCCAGCATTTGTTCCAAGTGGGATCTATAAACCAGCCTACTTTGTTACTTTGTCAGGGTTCCCATTAAACGGCACGACAGAAATGGGTTCCCCTCCAATATCACCTCCCGTTTCGTCATTATCCCATGACACGATTTTCATCGAAGAAACCTCCTTAGACATATACAAAGTTGGACAAAACTTCTCGACGCCTCCTAACGAGTCCGCGGATTGGGTTATAAACATTTCATTCGCTTTACGTTCAGGTGCTTCATTCGAGTCCCCAGTGATGACGCTTGCGATTTCTGATTTGAATATAACTTCAAACCCATTTAAGCTACCAGGCTTTACTAGTAATGCGGATCATGCAATTTGGCTCCATGCTGTTTGGCGAATTTCTGATTCCATTCCTCAGCGTTGGTATCCTCATAATTTGGCAACAGGACCTAAATTATACAATATTACAGTGAATTTGGCCCTTTCAAATTCTACTATTGTTCAATTTCCTATCAGGACTGGATTCCGCACTATCCAGCTCATTCAATCGCCATATTCGGAGGAGGATATCAAACAACGCGGTATCACACCCGGTGATCAATGGCACTTCAAGCTCAACGGAAAGGCATTCTACGCTATGGGCACTAATATCATCCCATTCGACCCCTTTTATGCTAGAATTACCTCCGAAAAAGTCAGATGGATTCTGGAGAGCGCTGTGCTGAGCGGACAAAACATGGTTCATTTAATCGTCTCAGCCCGTCATTTTGATATACTCACAGCTTCTATTGAATAGCTTCGCATCTGGGGAGGCGGAATCTACCAACCCTCCTCGTCTCTAATAGCTGGTGGGGTATATGACTTTTATTCACTCTGCGACGAGCTCGGCATTTTGGTGTGGTCAGAGTTCATTTTTTCGGATGCCTTGTATCCTATCAACGATTTCCTTCTTGAAACAATCGAGCCTGAGATAAGGCAGAACGTCCGTCGTATCAACAAACATCCAAGTAATGTTCAGTGGGCCGGAGGGAATGAGATTGAAGGTATTGCTATTTGGAACAATAATTCTTTGAGCAATGGGACGATTTATCTGAATGAAGTGAGCTATTAAAGAATTTCATCGCACCCCTGCTCATCGAGCTTTCAGTTTGTTTTCATGTTTCAAGAATTTTTGCATGACATTACTATTTCTGAAACACGTTCCGTAAGTTTCCATTTGAAGTTGGATTTCTGATGGTGCTGAATGCGTGTGTTACTCAGATCCCATACACGGACTGCTCCACTACCAAAGGTGTTCTCAGTTTAGATCCGTATGTTTTGAGGTTCAACAATGGGACACCGGGCTACATCTACGGCAACGGAGGTCGGTACCGCTGTTATTATACTCCTACTTCATTTTATTGATTAATACCCTCCCAGAACGATATAACTACGACGCATCTTTCGCATTCGATCTTAGCTCATTCCCGGTCTCTCGGTGGGTACTATCGGAGAGGACAGTACATGCTTGCACTTCTAATGTATGATATTCTATAGATTCATCAACGAATTCGGGTGAGTATTTTCTTTTCATTTGATTTATCATCGTCACAGCTGGTAACTTTTGTGAAGATATCACTCGATGCCCTCTTTTTATACTTGGGAAGAAGTCCTGATGTCTCTTGATGACTTCTCGTTCAATTCTACTACGGTTATATCCCGTGACCATCATCCTCCACCTGGAGATCTTCAATTTCCAAACCCCAACGCTGCTCAAGGCCAGGGTCAGATGACCACTGCAGTAGAAAGATGGCTCCCACGTCCCAACACTCCCTACACTAATCAAACCTTTGCTCAGTGGTGTTGGAGCACGCAAGTGTTCCAGGCTATGACCATGATCTCCCAAATATCGTGGTATCGACGCGGTGCTGGTCAAGGAGAGAATAATCTTGGGGCTCTAGTATGGCAGCTGAATGACGTTTGGCAAGGGATTAGCTGGTCTAGTATCGAATACTCTGGAAGGTGGAAGGTTCTAAATTATGGGCTAGCGCAGGCGTTTACTTCTGTCAACATCAATCCCTTCTGGATGGCCAGTAACGAGACGCTGGAGATTATGATCACCTCAGATCGCTGGGAAGATGTGAATGGCACAGCGCAATTGACTTGGTATGACTGGTTCGGCAATGAGTTGGTATCAGAGACGTATACTTTTACGGTTCCTCCTTTGAACAATACTTTGATTTACCGGGCGACGGGATTAAATAATATTCTCCCGCAAGGCGTGAATGCGTCCGACGTCTGGCTTTTGCTTAATTCGACGGCAAGCGTGGACGGGGGTGTCGTGGCCAGTGAGCAATATGTATGTCTTCCACAGCTTTCTTCCCAATGCGGCTACCTGATAAGATACTCTTATTGCTACTTATGTGTTGCAGTTTACTCCACTTAGCCTGGCTCATGCAAATCTTGTTGACCCTAAGATCGACATCTCTTTCACTGATGGTTTCACGTTCACTTTATCTGCTGAATCAGGTGTAGCACTATGGACGTGGATTGACCGTCCGTCAGGCACCATAGGTGTCTTTGTGGATAGCAATGGAAAGCCTTCTAATGGTTTCTTTCTTGTTCCCGGGACCAATCGTATAGGTATGTTGATATTATTATTATTTAAAAGGCAACAGGCAGAACTCGTTTTTCCTTTGTTAAGTGAAATTCATCCCAACCATGCAACCTTCTGGAAACATCGGACTAGAAACGGATTTTATAGTGAGGTCGGTTTGGAACAATACTTATAATTGAATTCGATCTGGCGCAATCCGGAAAGACCATATGCTCAGTTACTCTCAATTTTGCACAGCGAACCCGTTAGGTAGTGATGGGCCATCGAGAATTTCATCGTAATAAATCTCACGTTAGGTTCCCCAGGTGATCCAGCAATTCGAATGGCAATATTTTGACCTAACGCAGACTGAAACCCTGAGAGTTGCACTCCCCTCCATCCATTCGTCTGACAAAAAGATAAACTAAATATTTGTCAGTGACGATATGCTGCTAAAACCAAAAATCTCAAGCACAGTTACAACTCGGTGCCCCATATCATTGGCAATTTACCGCCCCTCGAGATAAGAAGCATCAATCGTTACGCGTTATGTGGGCATCCTTGTGGTAACTGTGGGGCCTGGGGAACGAAGTCTGAAATGCCATGCGTCTCCTCCACACGTTGGAAGACTAAGTGAGCAGAACTGGGATCCGGAAGTTTGACTTCTTCAATGTGTTCTTGGCATTGACGTTTGGTGCAGGCGTTGATGAACGGGTCAGGCCTAGCATTGGCTGGCAGCCTAGGCCGTCTATCTAGATGCTGGATGGTAACAGCGCGTCATCAATGTTCATCATACCCCAGCTCCAGTCGTGGAGATGTCGTCATGCGGTAGGTAACCGCCCGTCGAACACAGTACAAAAGAACGCTCTATACAAATTATCCCAAAACTTATCCAACCAACCCACATTCTACACCCAGCATGAGCAACCAAGAAAACAGTTCCGGAGGAGGCCTCATGGGTAAGGTCAACAGCGCCTTTGGAGGCGGACAGCAAGGAGAGCAGAACGAAGGTACGTTGTAACGGTTCCATACGTTGTCGCGACCTAATTCAATGACCCCTGTATAGATATGCTCGACAAAGGTGGGGATTCATCGTATTGTGCTTGAAAGGCTGTCATTAGCGTTTTACTGACGAGATGTTGGCAGGTGTCGATATGGCGCAGGAAAGAATGGGCGGTGGTCCACAAAACAATGAATCAGCTGTAGAGCAGGCGAAGGACGAGAAAATCTCCGACGGAATCCGCAGTGGCTACAAGAGCGCGACTGGTAGCGATATTCCTATTGCCGACAAGTCGTAAAGGAAATAGTCAATCATGATTAATCAAATGTACAATACGTATTATTACGAGTAGATGAATTATAAATAGCTTGTGGCATGATTACAATTCTAACAACGCCCTCTACCTGACGTTTGGTTCTCAAAGTTATCGATATCTACTGATCAGTAGATAAAAAGTGCGATGCAGAGCTACATAGGCATTTTTATTATACCCGTACTAATATTAATGGCCTATTTATTGGAGCAACGTGATGCCAGATATCGTGAGGCTTGAAGGATTTTCGTGACAATGTGCACCGTAAGTATGCAAACTTTCCTAGTCATCTCCTTATTTGTGAATAGTTATCGAGTTATGAACTCTAATGCTGCACGGCGACTGGACATCATAAGGCAACTCGATAACGAAGTTACGTAGTCCCAAAACGAAGAGCGATTGGATATATCCATTGTGGTTGAATGATACTACTCCTACGGAGGATAAACTAATAGTACAGATAATTTGCGGAAGTCCTATGTGGGTAATAAACAGAATAGCAGTAACTGCGACGGGACTAATGAGACGAAGAAGAGAAATCATAAATACGATGCCAGACACTCCGCAACGAGTACCTACAGCGCCGCCCTCTGCCACTGCGGTTCAACACCGTCCGCAATCGCCAAATATGACATCAAGTCGCTGGTCAAGAACTCACTCGGCCACTGCTTCCTGATCTGCCCCTTCAAATAATCTACAGCGACAGAAACATGCTCATCCTTCACTCCCGGTGCGATCTTCTTGATACCAGGCGCGAGCTCCTTGATCAGTCCGTCGATGTACTCTGCGGTGATGGGGAGACCAGTGTCCACCCGTGAGCCGTAGTGAACCCATTGCCAGAGCTGCACGCGCGTGATCTCGGCGGTGGCGGCATCCTCCATGAGGTAGTTGAATGGAATGCAGCCGTTGCCACCCATCCAGGCAGCGGTATAGGCGAGGCAGGTGGAGATGTTCTCGCGCACGCCCTCGACGGTGATCTTTCCTGGAACCTTGGTGTCCAGGAGATCGGCAGCGGAGACTTTTACTTCTTGGCGGAGGACGTAGTACTAGATGAAGAAGTCAGCAAGAGAGCAGAAGGGCGAAAGAAAGATGAAAACGTACCTGGTTGGGACCGAGCATGTTCTCGTCGAAGACCTGGCGAGCAATCTTGTTGATGAGAGGATGGGCGATCCAA
>JASFCW010000221.1:0-15007 GCA_036936985.1 Crucibulum cyathiforme
ATTGAAGGAACATAGTGAAGGGGATTGGGGATCAATTATATTTTGCACTAGTGGGGTATGGGGATTGGATATTAAAAGAAGGTGAGATATTGACTAATTTAATCCAGGAGAACTGGATATCTCTCCGAATTTTACCCTATGTTTAAACAAGTGTTTGACTCTCCGTTTCTTTATGATTAACTTCAATGTTTAATCTCACCAGAGTATGCTACCATTTAAACTGTTTAATTGACCAACATTTTCAATCATTAATACTGATTAATCACAAGAATAATAAATCTAAATACTCTGTTATCATTTAAATAGGACATCCTGCTTACTTCTGCACCTCATATTGATTAATCATAACAATGATTAATCAAAATTTCCTTTGAGAAGGTCCATTGATTAATCAGAAACCATGTTGATTGTTGTTCATTCTAGAACATTCTACAATGTTCTACTATGTTCTATAACATGGAAATGTCTAGGAAAATGGTGAACCCTGACACATATCCTGGAATGGAACTGAGAGGCTTCATCATGTTGAAGGATGCATGAATGCATCCCAATATTGTCCTATCTTGTCAACATTTTTATTAGGTTCACTCAAGGATCACAGGGTTCAACCAAAGGACATCACTTTTCAGCAGGATCATGATCCAAAGCACACATCAAAGATGGCTACACACTGGTTCTATGAGAATGGAATACAAGTTCTCCCATGGGCACCTTCTTCCCCTGATATAAACATCATAGAGCATGGCTGGGAGTACCTTGACAGCCGAATCCATGCTTGAGACCCATGTCCTTGCAACCTTGATGAACTTTGGACCACTTTGCAGGAGGAATGGGAAAATATAGATGTTGGATATATCAACAAACTTTATAGGTCTATCCCAGCATGCATCAGTGTGCTGAAGGCGGCTAAAGGAAAATATACAAGATATTGATGTTCTGTAATATTTTCGGAATTTCTGACATTTGTTTTGGTGCTTGGTACATCATGCAATCTCTCCCTCATCATAAAAAAAAGCATACTTCAGACATATTACAATATCTTAGCGAGTTTTTCATGTTTCTCTCCTATTTTTTGTATATACACTCTATAGATATATTGAAATTACTTTTGTTATTGGTACAATGTATTTAAACCAGATGCCAATGCGTGGTATGTGTTGCAATGCACAAATGCGCTGAAAAATGCGCATCAGAAATCTTTTTGCACACCACTGTACATACATCATCCCCAAAATTTTGAGAGTAATTGATGAAGTACTTGATTCTATAAAAACTTTACATGTTCTGTTAATAATTAAATTAATTATAACTAGCTCAGACTCAGGAAAAGGTCCTTGGGGTCCAGTGCTTTACAGTCCCCCACCTTTCCAGTTGGAGTCCAGGTGGAGTCCAGATGGAGTATGGGGACTGGGGTGGAGTCCAGATGGAGTACAGGCGGAGTCCAGGTGGAGTCCAGGTGAAGTCCAAGTATTATGGTGGACTGTATGTGGACTCCTTCTGGACTGTATGTGGACTCCTTCTGGACTGTATGTGGACTCCTTCTGGACTGTATGTGGACTTCCCCTGGACTGTATGTGGACTTCTTCTGGATTGCATATGAGCTCTACTGGATTGGTGTATTCAGATAAAATAATATAGAATACAAGTATAGTTAATACATTCCCCCTGGAATTAATATATTCAGAATTGATATATTCAGATAAAATATATAGAATACAAGTATACCCAATATATTCCCCCTGGAATCAATATATTCAGAATTGATGTATTCAATATAAACAAGTAATAAGACAAATAGAGGGAAATTTTTTGTGATTACTGTTATACTTCTGCTTCAATATCTTCCTCCTCTGATTCCTCTAAATCTTTTCCTTTTTTAGAATTAATATGTTGCATTTTCTTCTGAATGATATATTTTGAGTGGTAAAAGAGCATGGAATGTAAAAACCAATTAAAGTTTCCTGGGGTCATTAATTTAAGGATGGATTCAAATCCTCCTAGCCAAGAATTAAGCTGTTCACAAGCCTGCATCCATTTGGTTAATAATGTTTTAAGTATGCAGTTCTAGCCTTACCTGAGTACTAAATGCTTTCTGATAAAATGTTTGATCATTATGTTTGACAGCAACAACCAAATTTGGAGCAGACCCATCTGTTGGTGCAGGATTTCACCATTCCTGACAAAGTTCATCATCTTTACTATGATTTTTGTAATGGTAAGTGTCCACTATAATCTTGTAGTCTTCTCCCAAATTCTGTTCCAGCTTTTATTTGCAATGGCTGATCTAAGAACAACACAAGCCTTATCAATACATATGTATGCTGGATAAGACTCCTCTTTATCAAATACACTCTCCAGAAAATTTAGAATCTTTGTAGGAGACTCTGATTTTGCAAACTTAGTCCATGCAATAGCAACTCCACAAGGGGCCACAATTGTTTCCACACAATAAAACTGTGCAGCAGTAAAATAATTTTTACTGGTTGAATTTCTGGAGCAGGCTGATCATGTGGTGGTTGATCTCTTAGTCTATTAGTGGGCTGCCATGGAAGGTTTTCACCAGGTCTGTGTAGCATTTGCTTGATACCAGTTAAATTCTCAGGAGTGTGAGCTGATAAAAATCTTTGCCATTCTTGACAATGCTCATGACATGTTTGTGTTCCTTGTACTTTTTGTAAATTACAGTCCTGCACTCTGCATTTTGCTCCATAAATCAAAATATGATATTCACAGAATACCCCACTCCAAGCATTTGCAAGATCTGAAGTACAACCTTCATAAGCACAATATTGTGGGCCCATCATAACACTATCAACCACAACCATTTTCACTGGTGCATTGTTATTTGAAGCAGTTTGATGATTGATGTTAAAATCTGAGGTCTCTTTATACTCATGAGTGCAATCAGAGCAGGAATGTCTAGCAGAAATTTGTATTTTCCCTTTATTGCCAAAATGTTTAAATGCCTCTTTAGTTATATCAATGATATCCAGATTATTATATAGCTCTAGATTTATCTTGGAAGAAGCTCCAATAGTTCTTATTGACTCTTGAACAAATGCTTGCCATATATGACAGTGAGTGACCTGTATTGGCTTTTCACAATCAAGTGAAGCAAAACTGTTGCTCCAATATTCAGCATATGCTGTTGCAGATGCATGAAAGTTGTACATTCCACAAACAACAGCAGATGAGAACACTTGATCAACCCAAAGACTTTGTCCAATCTTGAGATACTTGGCAGAGTTTGAATAAACTTTCATAGCCTGATCATCAGTTTGAGATTGTGATTTTTTAAATCACTCATGGTCTGCAAAATATAAAGTATGACAGCAAGGGAAACTCCCTGTCAGAATAGAAACATTTTGAAAGATCTCAGAGCCTTTAATAAGTGTCACTTTAGGTATATCCCTGGGTCTTGTTTCTTGTTGCAATGCCCATTCCTGACAGTTTTTAATATCTTCACATTCAATACTCTCAGGACAAATTGTAAGAACAGGTTGTATTTCTGAATGGGATATAGCTTTCATTTTGCCCCGAAATTGACTTTTTGAGTTCAATTTCAAGGTTTTGGCCAAAGCATCAAGTTTATGACCAATTAAAGAAATCAATTTATTTTTTCTTCTTCATCTGTTATGAGAAGATGCTGTACCCCAACAGATGCAACAATATCCATTTTTCTGTCTGCAGCTCTAACAATCTTAGAAGTAGTATTATCCAAGTGATCTCTTAAAGCACGTGCAAGTGCTTTTATCCAGCCACCAAGGTTGACTGAGTGTTCACCATCAAGTGTAGTGTATTGCTGTCTTGAATGCAAGCTGAGCAATTCAGGATTATTTGTAACTGTGAATAACACCAGTAATACTGTGGATAGTGACACTTCAGAGCTAAAGTATTTAAGAACAAATTTGTTGAAGGTTTTGAATGAAATATCTGGGAAAGTTTGTTCTTTAGATGTGGCCAATGTTACAGGCAAGAATATAAGCATAAGAAGAATTTTGAGAATTACTGAGTTGAAAATAAGAGCCAATAATCTGATCAGAGCCAGAATAGCTGTAAACATTGATGTTGCCAGAAAAAGTAAAGTACACCATAAAGATGTAAGCATAGATGACAAACTGTAAGTAATTGAACCAAAAATTTTAAAATTGAAATGCAAAATATATAATTTCCTAGCTTACTGAGCCTTCTTCTTTTTTAAATTCCTGTGAGAATGCTTATCCAATTCTGAGTCATTCTCACTGGATGATACCTCAATAGACAATCCTTCTTTGTTTTCTTATGGTTCTTTGGCCTTTTCTCCTCTAAACTCTCTGTTTTCTTCTTTCCATTTTGCATTGTAGACTGTTGATCATTTAACCATTCCTTTAAATCAATAAAAGTGCACTGCTTTTTTTTATTATATCCAGCCCAGACATCAACATCTTCATCATCAGATCCAGGAATTTCTCCATTCAGATTGAAGCTGTTTTGGATAGTCTGAGACCTTGCTAAAAAGAGGACAATAATTTTCATAGAAAGTTGTTTTACCAATAAACAACTGAATAATATCCTCTTCTACTGGTAGCTTGTATTTAGATGGCCATTTCCCACTTGAAGTAAGCTGAGCTGATCAAATATTTTATGTGCACTGAGATAGGCTTTATAATGACCATAGGCAACAGGTAGACCTGAGCACCTTTGTGATGCATCAGAAAGAAAGCTTTCATTAACACCAAGAAGCTGTGCAAGCTTCAGCTTTGATATTTCTTTCTTTTCACCATCACTCTCATCATCAGAAATAGCAGTGATGGTGGTATGTGAAGTCTGGGCATGGGAAGTGGTAGCAGCATGGTGTTGTGAGCCTGAGATAAAAGGAGAAACATGAGATCCAGCAGTACGTTCATCATAAGTTGACTAGAATAATGATAGTTTAATTATGAAATCAAATAATAAAAAATAGAATTTTATATATATACCTTTAAAACTGAAATAGTTGATGTATCCTTTTCATAATGCCAAGTTATCTGAGCATTGTCTTTTAAAACAGTCTCAAAGTGGCCTTTAATTTTCCAGTGATTATTTTTATGGTCAAATAGATAAATCCGACCTTGATTATCTTGAAAATAAAATTGTCAAATTATGCTGAAATACTATTCAGGATTACATACCCTTCACTGGAGAATACTTTTGTGATAAGCTCTCAAGGACTGGCTGGATGGTTTGAGATATAGGTGTATCTGCAACTAGTACTGGGTTCATATCAGCACTACTGAGATCACCTGGATTTTGGTCTGAAACAAAATATTGAACTTCTCCAGTTTCAAACATAGGAGAATCTCTTCCCTCAAGGGAGAGATCAGCCATATTTGGCACATTCCCCATTGCTCGACTATGAAATAAACCTCCTTGAATATATGAAAAAGGAAATAAATTTAAGAAAAATTAAATTGTTACCAGTCACTCATGAAGCACCTTTCAGATCATCTTTTGTCAATGTTGGACTCATCATTATAGCATCTAGTTAATGTTGAGTAATATATACTATAATGGCATAATTTAAAAGAGTATACTTACCTTTAGCAATACCTTCTGAACTTTTGTTTGATGGTGTATGTGGAGGGCTATTCATAGTTACATCTATAAATGAAATTTAATTTATTAAAGAAAATTGAACTTATATTTGTATATATATACCAACCATGATCCATAATTTCCACTGAATAATTAATATTAATATATGATACTGACTTGAGATAAAACTTAAGCTTACCTGTAGGAGTGGTGCTGGTTTCTGCAATAATGGAAGTTATATCTATCAAAAATCAAGATGTAGTAAAAAACTTGATCATATATATACTCACCATGATCCCTAATTTCTGCTGAACCATAAATATTAAAAATATAACAACTTTTAACAAATACTTTAAGCCTACTCGTAGAAGTGGTACTGGTTTCTTCAATGATAGATGTTGTGGTGGTGTTGCCAATCTTCAAAACAGTAATAGGGGTGGGAATGGGAATGGGAAATGTGGTACTAATAGTATTACCAGCCATCAAGACCTCAGCATATGTGGGGGTAATGGCCTTTGAAACAATAGTCTTGTTTTTCTTGCCTTTGCCATCATCTATGTTATTAACACTATTGCTGTTTGAATTATCATCCTCAGAATTGTTACTGCCATCACAGTCAGATTTATTATCAGAGTCAGAGTTTTCACTGGAGTTGCTTTTGTTGGTACTGTCACCATCAGTATCTGTACTGCCATCACCACTTGATGTTACTGAATTTTCACCATCTTGATTGGCCTGATCAGATCACCGAAGGCAACTGGTCAGGCTGGTGGTGACAGATAGCTGGGAGGTAGTGGCAGGAACAGAGTGAGCAGGTGGTGCTTTGCTCACCCCACTCATCTCAAGAACTGCTTTAGTTCTATAATGATTAAATATTCAGTAGTTCATTCAATAGAAAACAGTAGCAGAGGAGGGGGGGATTCATAGTAGAGAGTACTTATGATTTAGCAGAGGCAACCTCATTATCATCATGTTTCCTAAGAGAGTCAGTAAAAAGAAATAAAAAATGCATGTGACAATGCACCTATTTACTGAGCCTTTTCCCTGCCTTTTTCCTTTCTGGGCCTTCTTTCCTTTCCCTCCCTTGTTATCTTCTTTGGTATTCATTATTGTCTTGATTTTTTTGGCTTTTTCCTCCATGATGTCAGCACATGAAATTGCTTGTTTCCGAGCCTTCACAGTTGTGGCTACAGTCACAGCAGGTGGATCAGCTGCAGCAGCAGTAGTGCTAGAATGAGTTTGGTGTGGCATATTTGTCAGTCAATGAAAGTCAATGAGAGTTGATGAGAGTTGATGAGAGTTGATGAGAATTGATGAGAGTTGATGAGAGTTGATGAGCATTGATGAGAATTGATGAGAGTTGATGAGAGTTGATGAGCATTGATGAGAATTGATGAGAGTTGATGAGAGTTGATGAGCATTGATGAGAGCTGATGAGAATTGATGAGCATCAATAAGCATTGATGAGAGTTCATAGCCTCAATCAGAGTTGATGAGAATTGATGAGAGTTGATAGCCTCAATCAGCAATACTTTACACTCCCCCACCTGGTCTGATTGGACTCTGAGCAGTCTGACAGACCACTTGGACTCAGGTTGGACTTGCTTGGACTTTAACCTCATGTCAAAATTCAATTCAAATTTTTTGAAGTCTTTTTATCTCAGTTCAGACTCAGCTTGGACCTAGCTCAAACTTAGGTACAAAAATCATAAGTATAATATAAAATACTTATATATTGACTGCCCATTTATGGTAGTGTTTTTTATAGCTGCTGTCAGGCACGTCAACACAATCTATACCAGAGAGTGCTGAGATCGATACACAAACTATAACTCAAGAGGAAGAGAGGAGCAGAGGTATGAGACCAATAGTATTGGTGGTAAGAAACAACCAGCTAAAGACTACAGAATAGTGTCTACAACTACTACTATATATACTAAGAAACATGTTCATAAAGAGTCATGGTAGAGGTGAGTCAAAACATGTGTACTATGTTCATATTTAATGGTTATGACTGTGCACTGTGGCTGTGTACTGCGACATGTGTTACAAATGTGTTTATACTATTATCAGAATGAAATGAAATATGTACAACTACTGTATGTTGTCCTCATGTATGAACATGAGTCAGTTTTGTTTGTTCTTGTCGTTGAAATTATGAGAAACTGTTCGATAATTAGAAAAGAAAACTAAAAGAATAATCAAAATAAACGGTTCATGACAGCTGCCTTTATCAACTATAACTAAATAGAACTATAATATAAAATACTTACATATTGAGTGTCCATTTATAATAGTGTCTTTCATAGTTGCCTTTATCAACTATAACTATATTTGGAGCTAAGCCATTCAAAAGAGCTGAATTACAGTATGCTTGGCATATGAAACTAGTGACTCTGTAATTGATATAATAGTAACTACCCACAATAAACTGAGTTGTATCTTCCTATAAGTCCCATATACATGGACACAAAAAAGGTTCAACACACAAAGTATTACTGGCAGTTCTGTAAGGCTAGCATACCTGTACACTTTAAAATTAATTATACTACTATTTACACAGAGTTGCAAAAATTTGATGTCTCATTTGTAACTTCACCAAACTTAGTCAATTTCACTAAATTTTACCTGCTGGCAGGCCATATGATTACACCTTTCTGCTAGTATTATTTTATTTTATTTCTGAGTCCCTCCCAGTAGTTCAATTTCAAAAAGTGCAAAAAAATTCATATAGTCAGTCACATAGTTGATTTAATACAAAGTGTCATGCCACTGCAGAATTCAAAACAGAATGTTCCCGTCATGAACAGTTTATTTTGATTATTTTTTAGTTTTCTTTTCTGATTATTAAACAGTTTTCTATAACTTCAACAACAAAGACAAACAAAGCCAACTCATGTCTACACATGAGGATAACATACATTAGTCATACACATTTCATTTCATTCTATTATTAAGTATAAACACATTTGTAACACATGTTGCAGTATGCAGCCGCAGCACACAGTCATGAACTATTAAATACATACATAATACACATGTTTGACTCACCTTTACCATGACTTTTTATGAACATGTTTCTTAGTATATATAGTAGTAGTTGTAGTCACTATTCTGTAGTCTTTAGCTGGTCATTTCTTACCACCAATACTATCAGTCTCATACCCTCCTCACTTCTCTCTCTCGAGTTTGTAGTTTGCATATCAACCTTGGCACTCTCTATTGAGATTGTGTTGACATGCCTGACAGTTCCACTCACATTTACTGAACTGCACCACAGTTTTGTAAAAGTGGTGGATTTGACCTGGCTCTACTTAAGCCTCAGCTATCCCTCCTCATCCTTATTATTTAGCATTAAATGTTTGTGTTTGTCTTCCATTTACCATAAATTTAAACAGTTCAGTAATAGTCATTTGCTGATTTTTGGATTTTCTCCCAAAAATGAGTTTATAGGATTGAATGAGCTAGTAAGAAAGTAATTACTTCAAAAATACAAGTTTTTGTAGCAATTAAACAGTTTCTAAGTTGTTTTTAATAGAACAAAAAATATAAATATGTACCTCACATATAACTACATCATCCCTGAAATTTTGAGAACGATTGATCAAGGACTTTATTTTATAAAAAGTTTACAAGCATTTACATATTTTGTTAATAATTAAATTAATTATAACTAACTCGGACTAGGAAATGGTCCTAGGAGGTCCGAGTAGCTCAGGCCACTCGGACTTCTGAGTAGTCCGAGCTTTTACTCAGATTTAGCTCAGACCAACTCAGACTTTTGAACTTTTGGCTTGGAATTAGCTCAGACTGTCCTGAGCAAGTCCAAGGACCTGCTCGGACCTGCTCAGAGTCCAATCGGAATCCGGTCGGAACAGGTGGGGGAGTGTAAAGACCTCTCAATCAGAGTTGATGAGAATTGATGAGCATCAATAAGCATTGATGAGAGTTGATAGCCTCAATCAGTGTTGACAAGAGTTGATGGGCTTCAATGAGAGTCAATGGGTGTTGATGGCTTTTCAATGGGTGTCAGCACATCAAAAGGTGCAGGACAGATGGGAGTGAGTATTTGGTAGTGATGTGACTTATTGGTGCCAATAGATTACTATACTAAACTAAGATACATATTTGATATGCTACATAGAATAATACTTAATGACCCACCAGCCTTGAGCTGAGTGCAGAGGGTAGAATTCAGTGCTCTGGAAGGTAGCTTGAAGGAAGAAAATGTAAGCAACGAGTGTAGAAGCAATGTTGAAGAAAATGGTGCAAAGGAGTGTGAAAGATAGCTGCACCAAAACGAAGATTTGTCCACTTGCAAACCCACATGCACACAATCCATCTCTAAGCCTAGCAGAGCATGTTACAACTAGTGGTGAGACAGCAGTGATGGCAGGAGGAAAGAATTTAATGGGGAGGTTGCAATGATGATGTGACAGTGATGATGTGGCAATGAAGGGACAGAGCTGGTGGGTGCACAGTGATGAGTGCAGAGGGTGGATTTTGGTGCTCTGGAAGGCAGGAGGAGTGAAGAAAATGTAAGAGATGAGTGAGGGGGCAATGTTGAAGAAAACAGTGCAAAGGAGTGTGGAAGCCAGATGCACCAACACATAGACAATTTATCTCATATTTCTGCCACATAAACTTCATAATGTTATGCCTACCCTGGCAGGTAGTGAGACGGTGGTGATGGCATGAGGCAAGGATGTGAAGGGGAGGTGGTGACAATGATGTTATGGCAATGACATGGCAATAGCATTGACAACTGGATACCATTGATTTATGTTGCTGAGCACCACCAGTCAGCAACATAAATATAGTGCCAATAGAAAATACTCACCAGTCAATACAGCATACATGCTGTAGACAGCTGCTCTCATACTCCAGAGCCATCAACCTGGCAGGTATGCCATGTCACAGTTATATCAATATCAAACATTGACATGAAAGGAGGCTGGAGGTGAGGGTGTGTGCTAGTATTGTAGATAAGTTCTAGATGAAATTCATGTATGTATGCATGGTGCCTAGCAGTTGTACACCAGTGGTCAGTGTGGGTGGCGGTCTGAGTCCATATTTCTTGCGTGATGCCAAAAGCTATAGGCTATGGAAGAGGTGAGTGGAAGTTTGGAGTTACATTGTGTATAGCAATGTACCTTTCCCTTTTTTCTCCTATCATTCTCCCAGTCCCTGCCTCGACTGCTCCTCCTTCCCCCTTCCTCTTTGATATGGCTAAGCAGCAATGGTTGTGAATGCCAGCATCAGTGAGAGGCATTATTGATTTGGAATTGGTAATGAGGTGTACAGGTGGAGAGCAGCAATGGAAATGGAGAGCAGCAATGGCAGTGTGATGGTGGTGGTGGTGGCAGAGGAATATGGTGGGAATAAACCAAAAGTGTTGGCAGTAAACGAAGCATCACACATTATGGGGTTACACAACAATGATGACCTAAGGTTGAGGTTGTGTGACAGACATCTCAACATATTCATTAAATGATATACAAATAGTAAGTTTAGCATCAATATAGAACATTGCTATGCTTAGTAATTAGTGTACAGTTCTCGGTTCAATTCTCACTTGGGTCAGAGTTTTTATTCATATATAATGTAATAGCACAGGTTGAGTAACACTCTGGACCAGTGACTATTTTCAGTGTTGCAAAATGGTGTGCAAAATTGTATGCACATTGTTTAAATATTGCAAATTCATTTTATGTAATGCAAAATCTTATTCAAGATCTTATTTTTACACTATAAAATTAAATTCTTATTCAAGATCTTATTTTTACACTATAAAATTAAATTTTGCATTATGTAAAATGAATTTGCAAAATTTAAACAATGTGCATATAATTTTTCACACCATTTTGCAACACCAAAATTAGTTGCTGGTCTGGAGTGTAAGTAGTGAGTGGGTTTAATGCTATTCCACTGGATTCTGCTGGGTTCTCCTTCTGGAATGCAGGTGGTAGTCCGGGTATAGTCCAGCAATATCAAGATATTAATAGGACTCCACCTGGATTAGACCTGGACTCAGCAGGGACTGGCTAAGGAATTTACAGTGGGTTTAAACTCCCTGGAATCCACCCAGAGTCCACCCGGAGTCCACCCAGTCCAACTGAAAAGGTGGGGGAGTGTAACGCCCTCTTGGGGACTGAGTAGCACAAACCACAGGACCTCAGAGTAGTCTGAGCTTTTACTTGGACCAACTCAAACTTTTGAACTTTTGGCTCAGAATTGGCTTGGACTGCCTGAGCAGGTCCTAGGATGTCCAAGGACTTGCTTGGGGTCTAATCAGAACAGGTGGGGGAGAGTAAAGACCTCCATTCACATGCCCCTGCATTCCACCTCCCTCATATCCCACATCCTTGCCTTCCCCACCCCTGCATCCATTGCAATCCTGCCACCCATTGCATCCTCCTTTGCAATTGCATCCCACCCATTGCATCCCACCCCATTGCATCCCACCCCATATCATATCCTGCCCCTCCCCTTCCTATATCCCACATCTACACATCCTGCACACCTGTATCCACTTTATTCTCTCTCCCCTCTCCTCCACCCACATACTTGCATCACAATGTACCCATTTACTTACATCTACAAACCATCATGTATTTATCTCATGTTCCATATTTTAAATCTACACTATCTACTACCATACCACACACACCCCCACCTGACATGACCCTACCAGTTCTCCCTTCTGTTCCTTCATACCTATCCTCTCCATATACTCCAGCATCATGTTGAGCCTTGTCTGCACTTACTGACTTGACTGAGGCTGGCTGGCTGGATGATTCCAACCCCAGACTGATATCTACTATAATGAATTACTGAGCCCTGTCCACACAGATCACCACCAATAACCCCCACTATCATCTGTACTCCACAACCACTGCCCATATGGGTCACCAACATCATTCCAGACACAACCACACCCCACACCCTAGCCAAGGGTACTATGCACATCCTGAGAATTATCCACACAAGTTACCAGTGCATGTATACCTGGTAAGTGCTTGCCAAGTCACTTGTTGGAATATGAGCACTAAGATTATGAGTGAGCACAATCTGGACTCTGCCCATCACATTTACATTTTTGTGGCTGTCTAATCATTTTGATATTTATCTAAGTATGTAGATATTTCATATATAAGTAGAGTACATTCAAGCATGTACACTATCCATTTGCCTCACAAGCTCACCAAGGCCAAACATTTACTTCAATTATTTCAACACAAACAGATCCTACCCATGCAGGCTAGTGGGGTAGTGAAATATTCACTATGCTGCTGTAGGCCGCACCATGGCCTGCTGCCTGATTGACCTGCTGGATGGACACTTGAGTTTGCACATCACTGATCTGCTGATTCTGAAGCCGCCTGTCAAGCACAGAGGAAAAGACCTCACATGGCCAAGGCAAGAAGAAGGTGCAGTACCTCTACAACTGCAGAAATGATGAGGAGATGCCACCATTGACAATTGATGTGCCATTATGAGGAGTGTAAAGAGGAGCAAGATTTATTGGAGAGAAGCTGCTGTTTGGAGAGCTGATTCTTGATTTGAGGAGGCTATTTTTAGGATGAAAAAGACTGTTTTTGCATCATTACACACTGGGATTTCATTTGCAGAAAGCTGTTGTTTGGAAATGCATTTTTTAGGATTTTGTTCACAGATCACACTCTGATGCTCACTGGAATTTATTCACACGGATTTACCCTCATCGCCTGTGTTGTTTGTTGGATATCTGGAGAAGACCAGACTTTCCCTTTCTGATTCACCATTGACTCTCATTCTTGCTGTCAATCTCATTCTCACTGCTATTCTGTGCTAAAGAAGCTATTTTAGATTCCATTTCATTTGCTCATCAGATTTGACAATTGACAATCACCCACTACCATTCGCCACCACTGTTGCTGTCATTTGTTGTTACCATTTTGCCTTTTGGGGGCCAAAGCCCAATTCATTATTGCCATCATTGTTATTTGCCTGGGGAAGCCAAATTCCCTATTGCTGTTTTTGCCAAACTTGCCATACAAGGCTGAAGTTGTACATGTGGGGATCTGGATGATGTTGTCACCTAAGGTCCAAGGATTGGAGCACTTGCATGGGTCAATGGATGGATGTCAGAGGCTGTGTTAGCTGGATTAAGTGCTGTAGTGTTATTTTTATTTTTAGGTTGCTGTTTGTCTTGCTGGCCTGTTTTCTTGACTATCACCTAAAGATTTGCTTGTTGGAGCCTTCTTGGCATGGACCATCAGATGGATAATGGAGATCTCGAAGGGTTATTGGTTTAGGGGAGTGCTCATGCATTCTCATTATCTGGAGTTGCTGGAGGATTTTTTTAGTGCGCATTTTTGTTTTTTTATTTTGGACCTTTTTCAGATTGGGGGAGTGCCCTCCTTATCTTCTTATTTTGATTTTTGTTGATCACTTCGCTCAGGGGAGTGTGTTGGAATATGAGCACTAATATTACAAGTGAGCATGATCTGGACTCCACCTGTCACATTTACATTTTTGTGGCTGTCTAATCATTTTTATATTTATCTAAGTATGTAGATATCTCATATATAAGTAGAGTCACTATCTGTTTGCCTCATGAGCT
This sequence comes from Crucibulum cyathiforme, assembly GCA_036936985.1. NCBI lineage: Eukaryota > Fungi > Basidiomycota > Agaricomycetes > Agaricales > Nidulariaceae > Crucibulum > Crucibulum cyathiforme. Next base: position 14,159 of record JASFCW010000221.1, read on the forward strand.
CACTGAGGCCAAATGTTTACTTTGCTTATTTCAACATCACTTGGACCTCTTAACCACCACATGCCTTCCATATGTTACTGTCCTATAGATACCAGACAACCCACTTATTCCCCTTCAAACCCATAGACATTACCTACCCACATTACTATAAAAACCATACCCATCCATAGAGGCTAGCTATGTTTATATTCTCTTATTTGATCTTCAGTCACATATCATATGGTCTTATCTCAGTATCTCCTACTCATGCATATAAAAAGTATATGATATTACATAATACACACATCATCACATATTCAACAGTTACTTCTTGTTTGTATTCTAATTCAACAAATACTTAACTTCTTAACATATAACTGCTTGTATGTGTGGCCATGCTCCTCAGATCAAAACTCCACAAAAAAACCAGCTCATTGGAGCATGGAAGTTAATCAAAACATTGCCAAAGCTGCCAATATCACAGGTCTGCATTATGGCACTGCTTGTAATATTATTAAGAAGTACCAGGATACAGGATCTACCACAAATTATCATTGCTCAGGCTGTCCCAGTGTTATCACACCTCAAATGGAGTGCTTAATGGTTTGCTTTTGTCAGAAAGAGTGCTGTAAACCATTCAAGGAGATTGCAAATGAGCTGGAACCATCAGTCAGTGTGGGGATAGTTAGAAATGTGTTAAAGCACATGGGTATCACTGACAGCTAGCTAGGAAAGTCCCCCTGCAAGCCAACCCAGAAGGTTGCATGTAAATGCTGGGCAAAGATGCATCAGTGCTTAAAAGCTTTTCACTGGAGTTGCTGTCAAGCAAGCAAAATGTTGCTTTTGAGAATTGCAGAAGTGTCATTATTT
>JASFCW010000223.1:0-14938 GCA_036936985.1 Crucibulum cyathiforme
TGTTCATTTAGATATTAATAGTCTCTGTCAGTCTATTCTAACGCGCTACTATCCTTGTAAGCTCAAGTTTTCCTCTTCGGCCCTCTGATTTCTAACTTCCTATTTCTCAAAGATTAAATGGGCGTACAACGTTAGTTTCAATCCAACGGCACACGATCAATATCACAGAAGACACGACCGCTACAGATGACATAATTGTAAGTGTGCGATTTAAATTAGATGCATTTCAAAGCTGAACGCTGTCCTTTGTCGTTAAGTTTGCTCCTGGAAAGATTCCTAATAGAATAGGGTCCAGTTATACCGAAAGAGATACAACGGAGCTTCAGAATGTTGTTGTCATTGGACACAACAACGAATCTAAGGATGAACCGTATTTGAGGTCTGAGCATGCTTAAAAATAACTCATTATAGTACATTCCAAATTTCGGCAGCTCTACACACCCGATAAAATATGAATGTATGCTGAAGAAGGATATTCTGTGAAAACTTATTTCGAAAATAGATATCTTAAAAAGAGTCTATTTTTAGAATACTGGCATTTGAAGAAACGTTGCCTTACCCTTGCCGCCTTTGATACTTAGCATCCCTACACTGTGAACCTTTATATGTCTCTAATAGAAGCTATATATACATAGTGGAGACGCTCGGGGACCTAGCTTTTTCCCTGTTATTAGATTACCTCTTACTCCTCCGCTTGCTCACCTAACTAATGTCTTCAGAAATAACTCTTTCTGGATGAGGGGCTATACATAAGCCCATAGATCCCACAGTTTTAATAATACCTATGTGACATTCAGACTTGTACGTATACTCCTCAGTTCTTTTCAGCAGATGGGTGATTTTCTATATCCTACTTTCCCAGGTATGTTTGCCGCATTTTCCGGAGCATGGATACAAAACCACTTGATATTTCGCAGCACTATTTACACTCCCTTAATGCCATTTTTGATATTAATAATATTCTGAATTCAAGGTATATCTAACTTCCCATAACCCCAAGAACAGTTGGGTTATTTAAGGGTACTAATCCGACGAAGCAAAACAGGCACTTTCGCTCTTAACAAATGTGCATTTACTCTACTGCAGGGCATTATGTTACACATACTTGCTTTGAGGGTGCTATCATAATCACTTCTATGGGCTCAAATTTTTATTTTGACCTCTTCTGCTGGTTATATTACAAGGAGCGGAGAATGCATGCTTTCCGGATAGCATCTCAATATTAGATCGTTGACTTCTTGAACAAGTAGATAAGATAAGATAAGCGACGGACAAATCCGGAATCCCACAAATTTCCCACCTATGGTCCTGTCATCGCTGTCTCTGCCGTCCCACAAACCCTCTCCTCACCGACTCCGCCATCCTTCACGATGCGTCCCGCTGTTGCCCCCCTCCTCCGCCAGGCCCTTGCCCGCCCTCTCCAGCGCCAATCCAAGCGTTTCGCTTCCCAGCAGACCAATGCCTCCGTGGAGGCAACCCAAAAGAAAGCCCAGGAGGCACTTGCCAGCGCACAGCAGAATGCCGGAAAAGCTTGGGAGAGCGCGCAGAAGTACGCGGAACCGCTCACGAAGAAACTCGGAGACCTCTTAGGATGTACGTGTTGTCCTGTTGAGCATCGTTTGCTCGTTTGGGCTGGCGGCGCGTCGAACTTTTGGCCTGGTGAAATCTGACAGATAACTTCGTTCATGCAGCATACAAAGACCCCCTATTCTACAACCTGGGTGTGACACGCGCGGTTCTCAAGCAGATTTACGTGAAGGAGAGCCTACAACCGCCCTCACTCGCCGCCATCCGCACCGCATATGAGTCGATTTGGTCGCAAGTATCAAACCCTGCTGCTCTCCGTTCGCTCGCACAGAGTGGTGATATCGCACGGGTAGGTATCTATGGTCTGCAGGCGTATGGAATCTTCAAGGTGCGTTTGCAATATTGCACTGGCAAAACTGGTGGTGACAGTTCGTTTACGCATAGATCGGAGAGATTGTCGGACGACGGAGTCTTATTGGCTACGATCTCCACTAGATTATTACTCGTACATTATCAGGCGGTCGTGGAATATAGCACTTATTAGAGATTATTGCCCATATTCGTCTACGCGAAAGAAGACCTCTGTAAGCCAACATGGCGCTCCCCGCTGGCTGCTCACGCGTCGTCTCGCTGCTGTGACTGGAAGCCACATCCTCGGTTGTTATCAACCAACTATTATTGTTTGCGTCATTGCGGCGTGCCCATTTCTACCTCTGCATAAAAGCAAAGAATCAATGACCTCAAAATCCATCTCTCCACCCATGGAGAAGGACTTGGGGAAGCTACTTATACGATCAACATAGATTCTTTAGGATTCTAAGGTCTACAAATATTTGGCGCCCGCCTAGCTTATTCTTAATACCAGTATCCACGTCATTATGCCATTCATGAGTTCTTTTCACAGCGATGTACCCAGTTCTTACTGTTGTAAGTTCTCATTCCACCTTCCATCCTCACTGAGGTGTGGAGAGCGTTTTGTGTGTGCCCATTGTATGACAGCTGAAGTTTTTCTATCAGGTAAATGTACAACAGCCATGTAGCATTCGTCCTTACGAGTCATGGGCAGTTACATTATGACACCAACACTTAAGTCATACAACAACCAAAGCTGATGCTATCAGTCACATCGCATTAATATCGTTCTCAGATGCTGCGCTGGAGAAGCCACGAAGTCCCAGCAAGCCTCGGTGTAGGTACGCCCTTACTGCTTGGATGGACGGGCGTGGCTCCCCAACCCAGCAGCATACTGCAAATTGGCGAAGAGGCGGTTGTATCGGTCCAGTTGCGATATCAGGCTCATCGGATCCGGCCACTGGAAGATGAAGACGCGTCATCCAATGCCTCCTAACGCTGGCACTCTCGTCTGGAGTGGCCAGCCTCCATAGCCGGTCAGGATTCTTGCATCAGCCAGCCTGTTCGTCCTCTGACGCAACCCAATTCCTCGCCCTCCTGCATACCCTTTTTCAGCCTCTGTTATCTTCCCTCAGGCTTGGGCACGATACTGCCCCGAATCCCCTTTTGCACATTCGTCACAATAACGGAGAGTCGAGGCGAGTTGCAAGCCTGAAAAGGCTGAGTTACTTGTCATCCCGCATCGCCAGGTCTCGATACATCCGCCGGGCCACTACCTCTTTGCCGCTGCCAGCGGTGGATATTCCACTCCATGCCACCACGTTGCAGCTAGGATCATACGCATCATATTTGCAACGTATCCAGCGGAAAGCTGTAACGCTTGCAGCTTCCTCTTGATTCTCTAGGTAATCGCATCCATCGTGGCTTTCACATCACGAAAAGTACATTAGAGACCGTCCACTCACACATCTCCCGGGGGCTGATATCTCACAGCGGTATGTCTAGTGTCAACTCTTTACGTCGATGCCATCCATGTGTACTTGATCATAATGGCACTGTATTCCGGAACTTGTACATATGGTGGGATATCCTTAGTGATGCACACGTAACCTATAGCTTTAGTTAGATATATTATGGAGTGCACTAAGAGCGCACAATTGGGCTGTTGTATTAGACTGATTTGCCTTCTACTCTAACACCATACCCCGACGAATTTGCGGTTACCAAATTGGAACAACTGCAGTGCTGTATCTCTTACTTACGCTTGCACATGGAATATGTATTAGTACATAAATTTCGTTCTGTTATGAATCCACATGTCAGAACGAGCGAATTTAAAAGGAGAAATAATCTACGCATATGAGCGAGGAAACAGTAAAAATACAAGGATGGTTTTCAAATTCAAACGAGAAATGAAATGGAACATGAAGGTAGCAAGACCATCCCAAACATGAAAGGGAAAAAACTGAGCTGAAAGTCAGGAAGGAGGGGCTTTTCAAAGAGAATATGAAAGCGAACAAACGCTAGTTACATAGGAATATAGGGGTCTGAGAATAACAGGGCATGAGGATTCAAAGAACGAAATGAAGTAAATAGTAACTCACAATTTTTGGTTATCTCATGAAGATACGTCATACTTTCGCTATCATATGGATATGCATTGGAATCGTTGCTTGTACTTGAAACAACTTTGACCTTTTCCCCTCTGGAACTAAAATGTTTCGAACGTCCACCAGATTTTGGAGGTACCTTTAATCCTGTTTTCTTTCGATGCTTTCTCCCGGACATATGCGATTCTTTGGAATTTACGTGGACAGTAAGTTCGCATATGGAACAGGTCCAAGTTTTGGGAGCGATGCTCGCAGAAGCTGCTGGACGACTGCTACTAGCATTCATACCAATAGATTCCGTGTGCCCCTCTCCCATCGAACGGTCAGTGACCGGTGTACTCGTAGTACGAGCTGGCTTTGATGGAGCGATCTCCGTATCTCTGCCCTTCATCATCCTCGGACTCTTGGAGATTGTCGTCATCGCGGAAGTGAAAGCAGTCGATGCTGCCGCTCTGGTAGGTCTGGAACAGGTAGATCTCGTTGTTCTAGGAGACCTGGCAATCGTCTCCGCTGCAACAGCAAACGCACTCTGGCGAGCACCCTTATTAGCCTTATTAGAGTATAGCGGGACTGCCGCGATGTAGGATGTGTTCCTGGAAGACTCCCCAAGTTCCGTAGCCGAAAAAGCTGCAGCGAGTCCTGCATCATTACTACCAGATTTCAAACAGACACTTCGAGGCATGATTTAGTCGTCGACTCTGGTTCTCCGACTGTGTGGGTCGTGGTAGAAGAGAGAGGAGGTAAAGGGTAGCGCTCGGTGCTTCCACTCACACGCCGCACGTTCCCAGTACAGACCACTCACGTGCTGTAGCTCTACAAGGTGTAATATTGGAAAAGAGGCGATATTACATCAAGAAATGAACCCAAGAATGCTCGACTTGGATAAGTAAGCCATATATTGAACAAGTAATGATCATCACGCCGACGGATGTCGGATGGCTCATGAACGGCACCGAGCAGGCTCAAAGATGCTAATATGAGGACGTGAACGGTTCGAGAGAAAGGGAACGTCTATGTGATGTAACAAAGTGATGAGCTATCTCTGGTAATGGGTACGAAGCGGTCTAAGCTTCACTTTAAATCATCCAAGACAGAATATACGTGCGAGCGGGGCATGATCTGGGTCGAACTGGCAGCGCCTTCGATAGTTGTGATAATCAAGGTGCAATGGGAGTTGTACAGCCAGGGCGGAGGGTGACACAGAGAGATCGACGGCTGGTAGTGAGTGGTCGAGATAAACCTCATGCCTGCACAGTTTGCACGGATGTGTCACCACGCTCCTAAGGAGAAGGATGGGTCTACATGAAGTAAAGAAACGCTAGTATCTATAATACATCAGAATCCAGTTCTGGCAAAAGGGAGGATCGCACTCACCCTTCTGAGTTTCCCGACTGCGGTTCAGCCCTCTCTCGCCGCACCGGGTTCTTCGTTATGCGATACTAAGCGGCGGTAAGTATCATTTCCTCCATATCTTGTGTAGCGCTATAAACGTGAACCAGACTTCTAACAAGTGCACAGAGAGAGGCCAGAGGTGCGCCTGACAAAGCAGATATCCAAACAAAACTCAGGTGCTCTTCGTTCGAAGGTAAACAGGCTGACGTTCTGAGATGGCGTAGCTCTTCGCTGGGGACTTGAGGTGGGCGGTTGGAGGAGTACGAGGACGGGGACTGTGAAGACATAACCGAGGTGACGGGTTGGGCAGCGATGCCTGAAACACATCAGCTTTCTTTTTCAGGTGATCGTATATCGTTAACGACCCACTTCAGATGTCCATCGCATCCTTCCTTCACCCAGATCCAGAATTTTCCCATTGGCAACGACAGGGCTTTCGAAGACATTCTTTCCCCACCTTTTCGCTTAAGCGCAAGCAGATTTCGAGAGCTTGTGTTTCAATGGTACCTGAAAATCCGATGTTAACACCGTAGACCCCAACACATCGGTGCTTAACGAGCAATGGTAGATAGTAGAACAGTCACATCGCTTCAGAAGCTGCAAGTTCCGACAGTTCGTTCATCAACAGCGTGGTCTTTAGATCGGGTGTCCGCGTTTGCTTTACGCTGTGAAAAGATGCCCCATTAGCCGTCGTCCAAGGAAATATGCGCGAGTAACATACCAATTTCGTCCAGCTATAGCCTGATCTACGTCTCGTACGCATTTGTCCTCTCCTCGGCCTCCAACCTCATCCCCACCACTGACATTGCACTCAAGATCCTCCAGACATCCAAGGTGGTTGTATTGGTGTAGGCCCACAAGTTGGCTTAAGCGTTTCTCATCAAGAGCCTCAATAAACTCTTGGTTTATAACCTCCACGACTAATACGAGACGAGGAATGGCCAACAACGTTTGCGAAGGGCGTTTCTTGCCGGCAGATGCTGGTGGCATATTCTTGTCGCTCGCGGTGGTTTTATTGGCTTCACTCCCAGTTTTGAAGCATTTTTCTGTTCCCATGGCAGCTGCATATGTAGAGCCAATACACAGTTGTGGTTATTCTAGATGAAAGCAAGCACGAGATATATCCCTGACATTGTCGGCGTTTCCACTTCTCGGTTGTGTGCGCCAATGTTTGTATGAATACCCCGATTTGGCTAATTACGCGCTGCTCTCCATGCACGACCGAATCCTCCTACGAAGATAAAATCTGCTTTCACCAATCTACCATACATCCCACCCCGAGCAAGCATGAAAAGGGTATCGAATGCATCGCGACATAACTTAGGCGAGATGCGTACAAAAACAGACTTGCTAGTCGAACGGCGCAGTGTGGCAAATATGACCCTCTCAAATTCACGGTAACACCATCATATTGTTGCCCACCAACCTCTCTCACCGCCGTACACGCTGGTCTGCCCGAAGCTGAACCAAATGAAGCACCAGATGAGGTACGTGTCATCTTCTTTTCTTCCGTAGATAATTGCTGATAATATCCGTCCAGTTGTCGTGTCCTTGCTCTTGCCCGGCGCACCTTCAATGTTGGCTTTACGGCAAAGCCAGCTAACTACACTGATTCGCCTCAACCACCCTCTGTCTCATCCCCTTTAAGATTTACTCAACACTGCCAGCCGTACGTTGGCTAGCTGGCTCGGGCAGATGATCACGGTACGGACGTTACGCGCCACGTCAATATACTAAGCTAATCATCGAGTTCCCTTCTCGTTTCCATTAGTTCCACCTCCAACGAGCCCTCACCCAAGAGCCTGGCACAGGGAAACCAACATCAAACTAATTAAAGCCTTGCAGCTTCTTCACGGCGAGACCAGCGTGGTTGAGCCTATTGACAACGAAGATTAGGATACTAGGTGTGCGTGTGTGTGTGAGCATATTCTGTTCTTCGTAGATGGTACTAAGAATGAGTGCCAGCAGCATTAGTACAAGTTCGCTACCAAGCACCTCTTGCAGTCACTGTCCATGCGCATGGTATCCCCTGCGCTTGCTCTCGTCGCTCATCTCCCCAGGTACATCGTATCCTCCCGGTAGTCCTCTTGCACACTGCTACCTATGGTCTGAACCCCAGCTCTACAGCTGCCGCCTGGCCTCCATGCGGGGGACGAGAGAAGGTCATTCTGCCCCTTCACTTGTTGGGCGACCATTGCCTCTGATTTCGACTCAATCGTAGAGCCAAAAAGTCTATACGATGGCCTCCAAGCAAAGTAGGCACGGGGGACCTCCCTTTTGCTATCTTCAAGGTCCTCATATCCGCTAAAGGAACCGTTCGGCCTGAAACACATCTGGTACGCAAGGCATTTCGTGAGTCAACATTTGACTCCATGATGCAAGCTCATATCTACGTACACAGGCTACCTTCGACACCGGTTGTCGTACCCTTACATTTGGCCCGCAGCGTCTATCTCGTTCGTCAAGACGCCCATACATCTCGACGCCCAAAGTCTTGGTGAAAGATGTGGTTCGTCGCCGATTGGCGCATCTTTGGGTGTGACCTTGACTCTCACTTCCACCACCTCTTGTGCGTTTTCCCCTGGCGTTTACTCCACCTTTCCACAGCTATCAGGGTGTTCATCATTGAGTGTGGGTGACGGTATCACCACCCACTACTGCTCGCTGGAACATGTTCTCGCCTTTCGTGTGACTTGCTTCCAGCCTTTGCTTGATTTTCACTGATTCGTTTCGAACAGCATAAGCTTCTTATTGACATAATTTAGCTATTGGATCCACGTTTTCCATCCTGTTTTGATCCATCTGCGCCAAGTCTACGCTGCCGCTTACTGCTGTTCTTTCTACGCTGTGCTGCATGCTCATTACAGACTAGTTTATCCTGGTGAACGCGTCGTTTACTAGACAAGCTTAAATTCTACATTCGTTGCTGGTACGTCAGTATTGTCGACTCATCGGTCTGTCTACCGCTTAGCTCATATATATAAACAGCCTCTCCGTGGGTGTGTTGGCTGGAGGTGCGCTGGGCTCATCAGATAGAGTACAAATAACAGCAAACCCACCCTGTTGTCGTGTAGCGTTGGAATGAAAAATCTGGTGTTATTATTCGACTACCCACTCTACTGTACAATACGTAAATCTCAAACGTGCAAACTGGGCTTCTTTGTAATGTATATGTCAAATATACCCGTCCCTGGCCTCCCATAATCTCCCTGAGACTCGCGATTGTGAGCGCAATCTTCTGTTGGAATACAATCTTTCTGTAAGAACGATACACGAATGATCAGTTGATGAGGCTGAAGGTACTGCTGCATGAGTCACTAGAGGTGGAAATATTTCAGAAGATGTAGAAGTTCATATCTCCTCACAATGGCTATGTTATGTCCTCTTGAATGTTTGTGTCGAATGATTTGGGTGCATTGAAGCTTGGAAACAATATATGATTGTCAGTGCATGTTTCCTCGTTGTTGATCTCGCAGGAGAATTGATCCGGGGATGAGGGGTGTGTACTTATGGTAAAACAAGCGAAAGGCGCGAGTCAGCTGCAGAAAGAGCTCCCAAGAAATGTCTGCGTGTTCTAACAAGGGACAACGTAAGTAGCAGCTAGTCACCAGTACCAAACGAAGTCAAAAACTTCCTCCGACTGCGCCATCGCCTAACCCAGGCAGAGTACTCGTGTACTAACGAATCCCGTAGCCACACCCAATAATGCAGAGCTCGGGCGTATAAAGAGGCAGACGCCGATACTGCTGGAAACGAATAAACAAAGACGTCAAAGGATACAGAGTTCGAACACATACGAGGGGCAAAGGTGCAACTGCACTTGATTTACCAGCAACGAAGTTTCAAACACCTTCACGCCATGGTAGCTAGGGCGCTCATCTCCACAGCGATCACTCTCAACCAGTCAACCCACCATCGTTTACATAGCGTCATGCATTCCGCGCTAGATTTCATGTATGTTTTGGTGAATGGGCTTGGAAGCGAAGGGTGAACGTCAACAGGGATGTACAATATCGGTGCCGAACGGTCTAGCTGCAGAGTCAGATGGATAGTGTCGGTAGATCGACCGAACTAGTCCACCTGGAAGGATAGGACTGGTTAGAGCACGATAATAACTTGGTGCGTCAGTGTTGGTATGTAGCGGGGAAAGTAGCTGTCACTCCTGGCTTAGGCTTATTTACAATGGAGTGAAATGATTTTGGAAATCTATTGCAGAGTGTCAAAATTTAGCAAATAAAATTCATTAATGATGAAATCTATTGTGCATTAAGAGATTTCCCCATTTGTGAAATCCGGAGAAAATTGTAAATTTAACATTTGTCAAAATAATATTTTGGCAGTAAAACATTAAGTTTAAATTTAGAATTTCATATAGATTTCACAAAAGGGGAAATACGGGATAAATCTTTCAATGCACAATAGATTTCACCATTGATCAATTTATTTGTAAAATTTTGACACTTCGCAATACATTTTGCAAATAATTTCACCCTGTTGTAAATAAGCCTACGCCAGGAGTGTGTGATGCGCTGAACGTCCATCACGAGTGGTTGTCATTAGATGATTCCGCTCGACGTCATATGTTTGGTGGTCCAATCATGAAGCGTTGAGAATGGCTCAGCGTCAGTCATTCCGTATTGCTGCTGAGATTACATTTAAAAAAGGCCTGGAATCTTGAAGGACTGTCTACAGCTTCCAGCCTATGTCCTCATACGCAAGTACATCGAACACCTCAAGACACCATTTCTAGGAGCATTCCCGCAATTAAGTGTTCTGTTAGGCCGGAATGGGTGAGTGGGAACTTGCTTCGAGTAGGATTTTGTTTGGTACGGGTGTTAGATGTTCGATGAAGGCCAACGAGCTGTCGAGAAATCACAGGTCAATCTGAAGAGCAGGCAAGTAAATGACAGCAGAAAGGAGAACTGAAGGAATGAGCGCCAAAGGTGAAAGAGGACGAAGGCAGGAAACCGGAACGATAAATCGAATGAATAAGGGTAAAGAAGGGGACAGCGACTAACTTACGAGGTTTAAAATCACTGCTGAAGCTCCACATTTCCCGTTCATTGATCTTAACATCCTACCTAATGAAAGCTATTCACCCAGCACTTTGGTTCGCATTGGAGTCACGTGGAGTCACGCAGATGGGCCATGGCCATGGGTGCATAGCCATGTGGCTCACATGACACTAGTGAAAGCTATTCACCCAGCACTTTGGTTCACATTGGAGTCACGTGGAGTCACGCATGATGTAGACTGGAGATGGGCCATGGCTAGTGTTGCGTGAAAAATCCTTAGTTTTTCACCCAAAGGTTTTTCACTGGTTATTAACCGGCACGTGACCGGTTATTAACCTGATGTCCCTTATGCATAAATTTAGATGTGAAAAACTCGGCATCACGTGGTGTCAATGACGAAATTTTTAGTGAGCGTCAGGCAGTCGTCCAATGCAGATTTCTCAAATTTGAATACAGAATATACCAACATGTTACTACCAGATTGGCTATACGATACAATACTTCCTCAAAAGACACTTAATGTTATTGCTTGTCACCGTTAAAGTATTACACTAAATGTGAATAATGTTCTAGCATACTTGAAATCTGATTTATTCAAGGAAGTACCTGTAGCGTCGCTAAATTCTAGAATTGATCTTACTGGTATACGACATCCAACTACATTTGGTGCGGTCGCAAACTTTCTGATACGTACAGTGGAGAAGGAAATCAATCATGGAGACAAACCGGAACTTACGAGATGGAAGGGTAAAGTGACGTTATTTAAGGAACAGCTGATATTTGAGTTTAGCAAATATGCACGCAGTCAGTACCCATTCAACCAACCTGTCAACGAGAATGCTGGAGTGATGGAATGGTGGAAATCAATTGAAGGATCACAAGATGTCCATGTTCTGCCGGTGCGTCAGGACAATTAGCTCTTTCAAGTTAAGCTAATTTATTGCTTATAGTCTCTGGCGATTAAACTGTATGCTGCGCGAGTCAACTCCATGTCAGAAGAGTGGACTGTGTCAACATTTACATGGTTAACCCCAGCCCTGCGTTCTCGACTATCTATTGGATCTATGACTGCAATGACGCAAATACGTCAGTTTTATAAAACAGAAGAGAAGGTTAGGCTTTCAATTATTTAGATACCCTAAACTTCGTCCAATTCTCATGTTAATTTCTGTCGGGCACGCAAACATTCCACGCCCAAGCCTAGCGTGAAGTTCTACGACATGAAATCAAAAATGTTTCCGAAGCCTAACAAAGACTTGCATGATGATTTGGTGGATGAGGAAGACGACAGTTGGCTTGATGACGAACCAACGGCCTATCCAAGGGAGTCTATTCTCGAGGCAGAAATCTCCTCTCCTGTGTCTTTGACATTTCAGTACCTCTCCAGTGTACTTTCAGAGGAAAAGCCACAGAATCTGCTCATTCAAGTCTCTGAAAACGGATCCAAGATAATAGATTACGAAAATACAGACGGCGACAACGATCTTTCACTTGTATTTATGTAGACAATTTTTTTTGGAATATATTGGAAATTACCATATTTGGATAGCACGTGACGCACGTGACACGGTTAATAACCTGGTGAAAAACCTCCTTTGAAGGGACCCAAACTGGTGGTCGGTGAATAACTGGTGAAAAACCTCGGGGGAGTTTTTCACGCAACCCTAGCCATGGCCTTGGGTGCATAGCTACATGGTTCTCGTTAGCATTTTAGTCTTCACTTCACTTCATCAACTGTTTAAATTTAGTAACATCTGTCACTGTCAAGTTAAGTATTTTAGTGGATGTGAAGCTTGGTCCCGATGTTTATGGTAAACACTGAGTGGAATTCATTATTTTAAAGTGAGAGTAGACAGATTGACACTATAGCTCAGGAGTAGAAGCTGTACTAGGAGTATGATAACCCATGGTATTTTTCACCTTTCTCTGCTCTGTTTTTTGTTTTCCAATGGCCCATGTGGTGGAACAAGTTTGGCCAGTGCTCGTGTGATGCCTGATGTCATCTACTAAAGAGACAACATTGTGGCCAATTCTGCTATCAACAGATTTCATCCAAACTTTGTTGTGCTGAGGAATTTGTGCGAGAATAATCTCGGATGCTTTCCGGAGTTTTTTGGCTTTGATTCTGAGTGCATCTGAGAGCAAACCCAGCTGGAAAATAATGGGAATTTAAGTACATAACTCAACCAAAGTACACAGTTGATACTCACCACTGTTTCCTCATCACTGTCAGGCTGTGCCATTGGCAAGCTTGCAGTAGGATCAATGTCATTATCTTTATTGCTGATTTGCAAACGCTTGTTTGGCACTTGCTCCTCAGTGTTAATGTGCTCTGATGATCATCTCAATTTAGAATAATGAATTCCACTCAGTGTTCACCATAAACATTGGTGACAAGCTAGGGATGGTCTATAGTCTGCGAGCAATATATATATAAAAGTTGTAGATACAAATAGTACCTATTCTACCAAAAGAATAAAATGATGCAAGTGGCTTCACATCATTCCTAACCAGACAAACTCCAGAAGTGTGGAGTTGATGCTAGCATGGAGAAAGAGGAGAGGAATGGAATGGCATGAAGACGAGGGTGGTGGGAGACTAATGAAGACTAACAATGCTGGCTGACGGATGGGGTGAGGATGATGATGGGACTGGTGGACCAAGACAATGATGCTGATGGAGAAGGATGAATGGATGGGTGCACAATGGACAGGAAGGAGGCAATGACGAGATGGCGAGAAGTACTGAAGGGCACCAAAGGATCATGAGAGTAGTGAGGCAAAGGTCATTGGGAGTGCCCAGACAATCACGAAGCTGAGATAATAAAGCTAGGCCAGAGGGGACTTCAATGTAAACATCATCGAAGTCAAGCATTTCCAAGGGGAGAATCTAGACCAAGAACAAAACTTCCCTGAAGTAAACCTGGTTGAAGTACAGATAGCCTGAGCTCAGATAGCAGAGCCCAATCAAGACAAGACATCAACAATGTACACAGTGCTGAGCTCCTAGACACCTGAGAATGAGAGCTAGAAACAAAAGAAGAAAGAACAATGTCAATGACATACACTTCATTGAGGTCGCAAGAGTGGAATGTGAGAGAGATCATCATGACGACTTGAGCAAAACTTGCATTTCCAGGTCACATGCTCTCATCCATATCTGGATTTCGCATTGCATCATAAGCCACATGATGTGACTGTGATGCAAACCAAAGTGCTGGGTGAATAGCTTTCACTCATGACACTCCAGACCAGCAACTATTTTTGGTGTTGTATGGTGCCAGTCACTTAGTTACCACCTAAATGTTACAGTGGCCAATCTGGCTGCGATGCGAAAAAATTTCGATTTTGGGGGTATTTTCTCTGTATTTCTGGTGACTTTCAGCAAACTTTTGGGTAAGATTGAAGGGTCCAAAAATGCACAGTAAAGCAGTCAAAAAAACATTGTAAAGCATTTTCAGCAGTCACATATATTAGTATTTAAAGTCACATGTGCAAGAGGTTATTGAGACAGCCAGGCACCTTTGCATATTCCTTCCAAAGTTCCTTTGTGAACTTAACTTCATTGAATTCTTTTAGGGTGCAGTGAAACCCTATCTTCAAGAGAACTGCAATTACACATTTGACACCTCAAAGAAAACATTCTGAAAGCCCTTGCATCAGTCAACCTCAGTACCATTCAGAAGTGGGAGCATTGAATGGAGCATTGGATGGATGCTTGTTGTGCAGGACTATTGACTCAAGCAGCCCAAAAGCAAGTCAAGGAGTTCAGTTCAGCAAAATATCACTCACATCAATGGGTACCAGAGACAGTTGCCTGTGCTATGGATGTTTGACACCGAAGATTAGATTAGATTATTGCTATATCGGGCATAAGATTAGATGTGGCCATTTGGCCCAAAATACTTGGGGTTGTGGGCTGTTGCAAGCATGGCAGTATGAGTCTTTTTCAGGCTTATATTTGGCTATCATTGAAATTTACCAAAGTTGGGGCTGCCAACATCTTCAGCATCTACAATGACAATGCTGCAAGATTGAATGCAGCTGCCTGTGTTGTTATTACCCATTGTGCACCACAATCCTCTGATTTTCAGCCAGGAGATGAGAGTTAATGAGGAACAAAAGAAAGAGAGAAACCAGATCTTACCAATGACAAATGTCACATGATATTCCATAAAAGGCGATTTTTGAGATGCCGAGGTGGCAGTGCATGCCGCTGATGTACAACTTTTGCTCACTTTTGATGATGACAGATGGCTCTACTAAAGCTCCCTAAAAGAACAATTCTTATTACATAAGACTTGTAACAAATTCATTACTTCTGCAATTCTCATAGTATAAAAAATTGCTCCAGACAAAATGTTCAGCTCATTAAAAGAAGCATTTTTCCAGGAGTGATAAGTTATTGGGTCAAAACTGATGGAGTCTATAGACTTGTAACATTTAGGTGGTGACTAAGTGACTGGTGTCATATGTTCAAAATGTTTTGAACAAAGACATTATTCTGTCTCCTCAGGAATTGTGTGAGAACTTTGGACAAATG
>JASFCW010000224.1:0-14905 GCA_036936985.1 Crucibulum cyathiforme
GTTTGTAATTTTGCATAAATATGCATAAGTAGTACATCTACCAGTATACTAAGTCTCATAAATAAATATGTAGCTACCGGTACTGTATGTCGCGACAAAGATGGAGATGAGGGAAATGTAAACCGTGGGAAAATGTCCAAACGCCATCACTTTTGGTGGGCGCGAGTATGTTCAAACGTTCCTGGTCAGGAGGATTGCTTTCATCGAGTTTAAACGTTAGTTTACACAAGTCTAATAGCCTTATGAATACCAACCTTGGCAAGGGCTCCGGCCTCTTTCTCTCATGCATGGCTATTGGAAATACAAACCGTCCGATGCTTCGCCCACCCCTTGAGTATCCACTCGTAGTACTCCTTCTATTCGACCCACTTATTATTTAAACAAGATAGCAACGTATTTATTACTCGGACTTTGGAACGTAGAAACAACTGAGTAGTATGTTTATGTTTACTTTCAGTAGATACTCCTTTTATTATTCTACCAGTATATACGACTTCTAGATAGCATAGAAACACCTAAGTCAATCTCTATTCTGACTGAGGTGAGTTACAACTTACTCATTTATTCCATTTCTATCTTACTGATTATCTTCGTAGCTTTCATTTATTTTATTCCGTTAGATATTGCTACGTCTCAATATATTTAGCGTCGACCTAGACATCAGCTTTATAGATATTTAATCCCCATAAAATCTATATGTCTAGAAAACAAAATAATATAAAAATGCGAGTGGTTTCACTTCGTTCCTAACAACCTGGTGTATGAACTCCTAAGAAAGCAAAGAGATAATGAAGGAAATGGATAGGAATGACTCGATGACCACTGTAGGACGAAAGCTGATAGGTTGACTGACTGATAGACGGATAGATGAGACGACGAGTGCACGACGAGAACGACACAGATGACAGATGATAAAGAGAACTGCTGGAAGAATGCAAAAGTAGCCACTAGATCGTCAACGCTGTAGCTCAACGACGAATCGACCTAAAAATACGAAATAATGTCTGAGAGCGACGTAGAAGGCCTAAACAATGCAAAAAGAATGGAGTTGTTTGGAGTGGGCGTAGACGAGAACGAATCGATGCGGCGGGGAGTATCGTTTTCTAGCACTTGAATTCCCAATGAACTTGAATTTATTCTGTAAAACCGACGTAGTGGGCTAGAGTGATGTAGCGAATGAGATTGAGTACAGAGGATGGTGCTAGGAAGTAGGGGTACTCTCAACTACTGAAAAGCCAAGCCAAAACCTATGTTTTAAGTAGCTATGAAAGTTCTCAATGTAAGAAGTAAATAGAAATAAAATGTACAACAGCAAAGTAGAATAATTTGAGCGGCTGTAGAAGCCCAACTCGCTCATGGGACTCGATGGATCCGTAGGGAATGCAGGAAGTATCCTCTGCACGCTGGATCGCACAAATCCTATCTACAAGAAGTCCTTAAATGTCTCAAAATGCGAAAATACCAATCAAATCAAATCAAAAAGTAGACTATTTAGCGATTAACTCCATTGTTCTGAGCTCAAATAACATTTCGAATTTATTCTGAAGGTTCTTGATGTAAGCATGGCATACTTACGACGAGCCATCTGTTTATATACTGTCCGACGTTAAGAAACATATCGTTTCTTAATAGCTTCTTTTGCTTAACGGCTAAAGTGTACCAGCTGCGTTCGGACAGGCAGCAGGCTTTCACTTGATGCGTTCCGAGCTGTACCAGACGATTCCCTAGTCAAAAATAGACATGCTGAACTTGATTTAGATGTATCAGGTCCGAATTTCCGAGTACAGAGCCGAGTGAGGCTTGTCATTAGTCAAATCTATTCTCGCTGAGCTTTAATTTATTTATTCATTTAATGGTATGAACACTCCTTCTGCCGTACTACGTAGGCTTGCAGCCTCAAACCGAATTTTCTCGAACACTCGCTTGTCTTTTCGTCGGCTCACATATACTGCAGAGAGATGGGAGGCTCGCTCAGTCTTTTTCTGATGCTCTCGCTCTTTAGCCTCAGCCGTTCAGTAGATTCACAGCACTCACAAATCGCGATACTCATCCACTGCTAATCCCCTAGTTTACAATCAAAATCTTCTCATTCCTCTTCACTAGCTATCATCACCTTAGACTAGTAGTATGGTGTGCACTAGGGCTGCCAACCGTCCCGTCCACGGTAACGGGCCGTCAAATGGCGGCTTGAAACGGCTATTATCCGTCCCGAAACTGTCCCGTGTCCGAATGTCGAGAAGGTCAAACGGTTACGGGGCGGTTTCGGGACGGCCGTTTGCCGGTTCGGACGGGTTTAGCAAGTATATATTACATAGTCGTTGTATTATAATTAATGTGTATCATTTATTGGAGATAACATAATGATCTGTTGAAGAATTTCTATATACAAATTGAATGTCATAATATACTATCTGTTGAAGATGTAAGTCAATCAAGAAATGCCTACATGTTAGACTTCTCTCATGCAATCCTTAATCTATGCTTCACCAACATGAGAGTCCGAATAGTCTCAGACTTTAGGCTGGATTCGGCGCTTCCCTGGGTTTTTGAGTACGGATGAGTAAGCCATCTTCATTGAGCTTTTCCTCCGCGAGTATGTCTTGAAGGTTGGCACCAGCATTTGCATGTCGAGGATGGCTATTTAATGCATTTTTTTTTAGAAAAAGATGTATGGGCATTAAGAGCATGTAAAAACGTACCAGAAGTTCCTTTATTCGCATCCATTAATGCAGTGGACTTAACGGAATCTTTTGGAGGCATGAGTCACAGTGAAAATATCACAAATAGATGATAGGTGCTAGACTGGCTTGACAGGAGAGGAGGGATGTTATTGTTTTCGACTTTCGAGGTTATGAGCCACCTTTTATTGAGGTAGAATAGAGCAATATGGTTAAACTAAAATGTCTATCAGCAAATCAGAATAAAGAGATATGTCAGAGGCGTAAATAAGATACCAGTGACCTGTCTCCATTTCAAATTCTTGCTAGTTCCATCTTCCAAGAGCGATTTTACTGACTGCTGACAATGCCAGCATGCTTTACTGATGATGATAGGAGCTGTTAAATGTACTATATGTGGAAAGATTACTGCATACTAACAGGCGTCGGGGGCCTGCATCATATAGCACCCATGTGACTGGCATACATCCAGATTACGAGTCTTATGTAATAAGAATTGTTCTTTTAGGGAGTTTTAGTTGAGCATTTTGTCCAACATCAAAAGTGAGCGAAAATTTTACGTCAGCGGCATGCACCGCCACCTGGGCATCTCAAAAATCGCCTTTTATGGAATTATCATGTGATATTTGTAGTTAGTAAGATAAGATCGCTATGCTGATTTCTTCTTTTCTTGCTCCCATTCATTTAATTCTTTTCTTTTGTACTCATTTCTATGCAATACAGAACTAACAGCACCATGTGCCCCTCCTTGTGAAGAGATATGTGGGCCAGTGTCTGTGTCACTTACATCACCAGCATGTTCAATGTCCCCAAAGTTGTCACCCAACAACAGCTCCAACACTAGCAAGACAAGCATCTGAATGCACACAGTGGCTCACCCCACCTCCACCTCCCACCTCCACCTTCAATGTCAGTGTGCACACTCGCCCTACTCTCAACCATCCTTGTTACCATCACCTCCACCTTCGCTACTTTCTGCTTATCTTAGTTATTCACTTTGTATTGTCATTAGCTATGTAATATATTTGTTTTATATACAATGTCTACAAAGATAGCCCTTACTAGCCTCCATTGGAATTTTCTAAGGAAGAGTGGGTGACAGTAAAAATATCACTCAGACTATAGAAATTATTAATTAAAGGATACATATGTCTTTAGTTTAGAATTTAAGAGAGAAACATATCTGTAAATCACTACATAAAATAAGTATTTGGGCTCTAAACAACTATATAGCAATCAAAGATTGTATCAATTAAAGAAAAAAGACTTGTACTGCTGTGCTTGCAACAGCCCACAACCCCAAACAACTATATAGCAATCAAAGATTGTATCAATTAAAAGAAAAAAGACTCGTACTGCTGTGCTTGCAACAGCCCACAACCCCAAGTAATACTGGTCCAGTACTGGCATTGGAATCACTAGACTGTGTGCAGATGAAGAACCAATTATTTTACAGTTCAACAAATATTGTTGAGTATGTCCACTATTTCGATCTAACCGTGATAAAAATATACTTCCCTAGCCCTCAAAAAAAAAAGCCTCTTTCCAGACGGAAAGTAACTATAGCTAACTGGCAGCAATTATTTCATTGGTAACTATGCCCCCTAAAATTATCATAATTCAGGAAGCCATGTAGAAATATCCTGGAGGCCGTGATAGGAAAAGTGGTCTGTAGCACTATGCATAGCTCTTTTAAACTCTGTTGAAGGAAGCGCCTCCTCGCTATCGACACTTCTATCGTCTACCATAAGTCCATCCATACTTAACCTCCTATAGACAGTTTGGATGGTAGGACGGCGCGCAGGATCTGTTTTCCAGCACTCCTTCATTAGCTGCCATATACTGACTGCATTAAATTCAGCACTTTTTGAGCTGATTTGCCTCAGTATGCTGTCAGTTTTCGAATTCTTGCTTTATCTCCTAGGAGGGCATCGACAAGTAACCTACACAGCATCGAAAGTATGAATAAACGATGGTTGCGATCCGGTGCCTCGTTCTGGCATCGAACCCAGTTTTTCGACGAGGGACAGATTCTAGCAAATGTAGGAGCTAGATGTTATATTCACTTTTAGCTTAGACGTTAAGCACCTTTATCTCATCAATACTAGTTTTAGGAGTGCCATTGGCATCTTCTGGTTTCTTTGGGAGGGAAGAAGTAGGGTTCAGAGGTTCTACTTCCATCAACTTCCACGAACTGGTCGGCCTTACCGAATTCAAATCGACATTGGAGGAAATAGACCCGTTTACGAAAGCTGTCGAAATGGCATACGAATCGATATGCTCACCACTACCATGGGTGACATGGTTTTGCGCTGGGGCATGTTCATGACACACTCCACAGATAACAGGCTCGTTCTGCAGAAGATAGATAATGAATATGGCCTTCTGCCGCACATTGGCGCCTCTTCGGACAGTCTCCTCATTGTCACCGTAGTGGAAATCCCTCAGGTCTTTCATCACAGAGATATTGGAATAATTAAAGCTAGTCAGCGTAGAACGGACTATATATATTTGTTTAGTAGTAAGTACCTATTGGAATAAGTAAAGCTACGATAACAATGTCAGTAAAGTATCAACGCAATATAAAAAGATAGTACAGACCTCAGTCAGCGTAGAACGGACTGAGGTACTCGAGACTAAACTACGAGACTATAAGTAAATAGCTACTCAATAGAATGACAAACTACAAGCTAAAGAATACAACTAAAAGATGGTGGCATAAGATGGGGCCGTAAATATGTACAGTAAATTCAGCCACTAAGATTACAGTTAGTCATCAGTTCAATATAACGCGTCATAACGCGTAACGAGGTTTGTATTCCAACAAGAGATATTCTTGCGGAAGCAGATAGCAACATCTTCTGAACCTATTTTCAGGCAGTAAAGAAGAAGTGTTAGGCACTGTGATGGAGGTGACGTCGGTCATAGACTGTGAGCTCGAGGATGTCGAGGCATGGACGCACCTTGAAAACTGCCACTGGTTTATGCACCCATTCAGTCGTTTCTGTAGGGCCTCTATAATTTCAATATAGTCTTTCCTAGAATCAAATGTAGGATAAATAGATACAAGTAGTCGCACTAGTTGTATGTCAGCTCCGCGATTTCTCTTAACCACGTGCCCGACACACTATCCTCGCTCGTGACATTGCCGATCTTTTTACTTATAATGATTGAATCTACTGGACAGCGATCACTTCTGGATGACTGAATTGCGATGGTGGGTGTGAGGAGCAGGGATGCTGCAAATATTAAGGTAACATCACCTAGGACGAACCTCGATCTTTTTATGTCCAGCACAGCTTACATACATCCAGCTCAAAATGGCATTATGACAAACACACACCATAAAGAACCTCAACGGAGAGAACTACCAGTGAATGATCATTGATTATGTGAGATCGCCGGCTTCTTTATGTCGATAAAATAGTCAAGAGGTAAGCGATACACGTGAGAGAATCTCTGAGACCTGCAATGCACTTGAAAATGCGTAGTTGAAGGTCTCGTTATTGAGAAAACTGCCTTTCTAGCTACATGTACACTAGTTATTTTATACTATTCTAATAGGTACTAAAGAATCAAGTGAACATCGGTAGTTAGAAGTGGATCGAAGGCGGAAAGGGAGTGGATAATTGTAATGAAGTGGGCAGTAAGGAAGTATGTAATGAGTATCTAAGTAATGAGTAAAGCTACATGTTCGTCAATAATATGTAGCGCGAAGAATAGCTTGATAGTTAGCCGAGTTAGCCGAATACGATAAGATAAGATAAGATGAACGTCTTCTCGGTGTGCGTCACTGTCACGTGATGCAACCTGCCTTCAGCCGAAATTAATCATTGATATAGAAGTTCATCTGTTCGTTTGTACTCTCTTCTTCTTTTCTCCATGTACGTAGATACACCGTTGTAATACTGAATAGAATGAAATGAATTATAAAGGGTCCGCGAAGGTCTGGGGCTTACAGATTAGTTGATCGATGACGGACAATACTCTGCATAGCCTGTTTCGTAGCCACCTGACTTCAGGCGCCTGCTTTCCCTCCAACACGCACAATTGCACTCAACCACAGGGAACGAAACAAAGGAAGCAACAAACTGGTATACATTTAGACAGCTCCCATGCTTCCCCTTCTCCCGTGTCCGCCTTCTGTTTGTCCTTGTGTGGTAACACCCAGCTATACAGCTCCATCGGCCTCTGCTCCTCTCTCCCACCATTACGATGCAAGCCTTTGGTGATATGGCCCTCCACATGACAAAAAAAGGCATAAACGGCCACACAACCACTCAAACAAAGTTCTTCAATGCCACAGGCTACTCTTCCTGGCCTCCATCGGGCACTCAGATGAAAGAAATTGCTGAATTGACATACAGCCAGTGCGGCTCCGTATATCTGCGTCAACCCATGTTGATGTGCTGATTTATCCTTTACTTAATTTCAGGGACTTTAATGAAATCATGGAAATCCTGCGAAAAAGATTAATAATTCGCGGCTTAAACTGGCGGCAATTATCCAGGGTGCGTCCATTACTCAACGTTCTCCAGCAATGTGTCTGACCCACATCATTCCATCACAGTGCCTAACAGTTCTCAATTGCTGCCTGAAAGAAGGTTCAGACAACGTTGCTATCTACTTCCGCGACAATATCAATGTTATCAAAGACCTGAGGGAATTCCGATACATCGACAGAGATGGTAAAGATCAGGGCGCCAATGTAAGGCAGAAGGCCATTGACATCTACAATCTTCTGCAGTACGAGTCTCTTCTCCGTGTGGTGCGTCGTGCTCATGCTCAGACGCGGAACTATGTTGCCCATGGTAGTGATAGTGAGGATGTCGACTCGTACGCCGTTTCGAAAGATTTGGTAAACGGGTCTATTCTGCCCAATATCGTTTGGAATTCGGCAAGACCGGCCGATTCGTTGAATTTGGTAGAAGTAAAGCCTCCGAGTTCTACTTCTTCCTTCGTGAATAAACAAGAAGAAGCAGGCATTCCCAAAAGTAGTACTGACAAGATAAATACACTGGAAATCTCGAGTGAAAGTGAATTCGAATTTCGGCTTCTGCACTCGCTAGAATCTGTCCCCCGTCGAGATACTGGGTTCAAGGCTGGGAACGAGACGCAGGATCCCAATCATTGTTTATTCACGCTTTCGCTGTTGTGCAGGTTACTTGTTGATGCTATCCTAGGAGATAAAGCAAGATATCAAAAATTGCTAGCATACCGAGGCGAAGACGCTCAAAAAGGACTGGATTTAATGCAGATGGTAGGTATAATTTGAATTATACTTCAAGTTGTGGCTCGGAATCATATTATATCACCTGCAGATGTTAGATTATTCGCCTTTAGAAATAAAGACCAAGCGTGCTCTCATAACTGCTTTGCTCAAGCTCTCTCAGAAGTCTACACTCTACCCCCAGCATTTTACTCTCAGAGATGTTACTCGAGGAGAGAACGCAGTTATAGTTGGCCGTTACAGAGAAATATTCAAAGGGACGTTTCGTGGACAAGTAATATGCCTCAGAGTAGTGAAATCATATCAAATGTCACGTGTTGAAAGTCATTTGAAGGTCATTTGTATTTCAATAGCATTTGGCAAACAATCTGACAGTCATCCTTTAAATAGGCATGTTCTGAAGAAGCAATTCTTTGGGGATATCTATCGCATCCTAATATATTACCATTTTATGGGATATATCACATTGATAACAATAACAGACAGATATGTCTAGTATCTCCCTGGATGGACAATGGCAATATCATAGAATATTTGTCTCATAACCCTGATGTGTCTCGGTTTTTACTGGTCAGTGAATTTGTTGTTCAACAATATTGTAATATTTACAACGTTATCACAGCTTCGTGATATAGCAGCAGGTATATTATATCTGCACGAGAATGATATTGTCCATGGGGACTTAAAAGGCGTGAGTCAAGTTTAAATATGTCACCATATACAGCCACTAAATCTCAATGATTGTAGGCAAATATACTTGTTACCTTGTCAGGCAGAGCTTGCCTTGCAGATGTTGGTTTATTCACAGTTGCTGATGTATATAATCTGATATTGACACCAATACAGGGGATGGTAAACATAGATGGGGATGTGCGATGGAAGGCTCCAGAACTCATGCTCTCTCATTTTTTAAATTTGAAATCGACCAAAGCCAGTGACATATACGTATTTGCTTCTGCATGTTATGAGGTACGTATGTACAATTAATACCACTGCTTGGTATTAATTCCATTTTTTCCATTATCTCAAAGATATTCACTGGGATAGCACCTTTCTATGACATACCTGATGCAACTGTTGTGTTGCATGTCATGAACAGGACCCAACCTCCTCCTCCAGAAATCACTTTGCGTGCGAAGAATGGATTGACAGACAGTATATGGCAACTAATGGAAGAGTGCTGGAGAACAGATCCTGTGCGCCGTCCTACCATCCAAACTATCTCTAGGAAATTAAGTATGGCTGGACTTATGGTAGACGACAGAAGTGTTGATGGCAATGAGGCCCTTCCTTCAACCGAGTTTAGAAAAGCTATGCATAGTGCTGTAGACCACTTTTCCTATCAGGATCTACAAGATATTTCTACATGGTTTCCTGATTTATAACAATTTCAGCCAGCATAATGATTAATGAAACATTTGGTGCTGGTTAGCTATGGTTACTTTTTTGTCTTAAACAGGGGGTTTTTTTTTGTGAGGGCCAGGGAAGTATATTTGTATTGAGGTTGAACTTCATCTCAACTGATAAATCAAAATAGTGGAAACACTCAACAATATTTGTTGAACTGTGAAATAATTGGCAATTAATTTACACACATGAGTGATTATCTCCGATTTACAACACATACTTCACTATATGTTAAGATCTGTGCGAAGATCGAACATTGGTGTATTCCTGTGAATACGCAAGTAATCAATAGTTCAATTGTAAATAAAGAAAATACAACATAATTGCACATTAGTAAAGATAAGAGAATGATAAGGTGGGATCACCTTCCAAAGTGTAAGGGATCGAAAGAGTACCACGAGCTACTGCTGATTAGATACCATAAGGTATTCAGTAATTGACAAGAGCACTAGCGTTTAGCTTTAGCATTCTATGAATAGCGAGCTTTAACAATAGTGCAAGGCTTTATACATTGAAGTCTTTTTGGCAGTACAAGGACATTGCTTAATCACACTTTAGTAAGTAAACTCAGTGAGAATGGTTTAGTGGGTAAAAAAGGTATCTTTTCCTATCTAGTACAAGTTTACTTTATATCTACATACATGTTCTTGTTTGTGAATGTTCTCAAAACTTCCTGGAAGCTTTTAGAATATTCTACTTGTGCTGATCCTCGAGCATTTGTATGTCTTCTGAGGTTTAAGCCAATGTTTTACAGGATCCTTTATTTGTAACAATTTCATTGATTGGCTGAATGAGAAGAGAGACAAGAAAACTAATATCTATCTTTTAGGGAAAGCTTAAGGTACTATAACACTATAGATAGGAACGATAATGCCAAGCATTAGTATCTATCCACCTTGTACCTCTTTCCAGTACTCTTCCTGACTTCTGGTTCACTCAGATGATTTGGTAAGCTTTTCATAGGGTTAGGATTCTGATCCTACTATCACTCAGGTGGGATTTACCATATTTTGAATATTCCTTGAGTATTTATGCTGCCACTGGACCATATTTCATAATCATTTTTCAAGGTATATTATATCATATTGAAACTTTTAAACCCCTTGATATATCTAGGATATAGCAAGAGAAGAGTGTGTTGGGATGTTCCTGGTTAGGAAGATTGCTTTCACAGTGAGTTTACCACCTCTGTCATGAACCATTTATTTTGATTATTCTTTTCTTTTCTAATTATTAGTAAAAGTGTCTATAATATTGATGACAACGACAAACAACAGCCATGTCTACAACATGAGGATAACACACAGTAGTAGTACTTATTTCATTTCAATCCTTAATTACTTAC
This sequence comes from Crucibulum cyathiforme, assembly GCA_036936985.1. Lineage (NCBI taxonomy): Eukaryota > Fungi > Basidiomycota > Agaricomycetes > Agaricales > Nidulariaceae > Crucibulum > Crucibulum cyathiforme. Next base: position 10,661 of record JASFCW010000224.1, read on the forward strand.
ATGCTTGTAACACATGTCTGCAGTATGCAGCCGCAGTGCACAGTAGATATATTACTTACACATGTTTCCCTCATTATTGAACATGCTTTAGTTGCACCTTATGTGCATGGCTTTCTAGTATATAATAGTGGTTGTAGTCTCTATTCTGTAGTCTTTAGCTGGTTGTTTCTTACTGCCAATACTATCAGTCTCATACCACTCCTCTCCTCTCTCTCTTGAGTTATAGTTTGCGTATTGACCTCAGCACTCTCTGGTATAGAGTTGTGTTGACATGCCTGACAACCTCCATCCCAGTGCTTTACACTCCCCCACCAGTCCAGGTGGAATCCAGACTCAGTCCAGGTACTGGGGTGGACTCAAGGTGGACTCAAGGTGGACTCCACCTGTATTTCATCTGGAATTGTTGTATTTAAGCAAATTAACAGAATACAAGCACTTACTATATACTATTAATAAAAGGAAAAACTTTTGTGACTACTTATACATTTAAATACAAATTTTTATAATTATACTTCCACATCTGCTTCAATATATTCCTCCTCTGATGTCTCTGAATCCTTTTCTTTTTTTGCATTATTATGTTGCATTTTCTTCTGAATAACATACTTTGAGTGAGAAAATATCATGGAATGCAAAAACCAGTTAAAGTTTCCTGGAGTCATTAGCTTAAGGATAGATTCAAATCCTCCTAGCCAAGAATTAAGCTGTTCACATGCCTATATTCATTTGATTAGTAAAATCATTTAAATAAGTAGCATTAATCCAACCTGAGTATTAAATTCTTTCTAATAAAATGTTTGATTATTATGACTAACAGCAACAACCAAATTTGGAGCAGACCCATCTATTGGTGCAGGATTGCACCATTGTTGACAAAGCTCATCATCTTTACTATGGTTTTTATAATGATAAGTGTCCACTATAAATCTTGTAGTCTTCTCCCAAATTCTATTCCAGCTTTTATTTTTAATGGCTGATCTAAGAATAAAACAGGCCTTGTCAATACATATGTATGCTGGACAAGACTCCTCTTTATCATATACCCTCTCCAGGAAATTTAGAATCTTTGTAGGAGACTCTGATTTTGCAAACTTAGTCCATGCTATAACAACTCCACAAGGAGCCACAATTGTTTCTACACAATAAAAACATGCAGCAGTAAAATAATTCATGACTGGTTGAATCTCTGGAGTAGGTTGATCGTGAGGCTGATGGTCTCTTGGTCTACTGGTAGGCTGCCATGGAAGATTTTTACCAGGTCTATGTAGCATTCACTTAATACCACTTAAGTGCTCAGGAGTATGATATGATAAAAATCTTTGCCATTCATGGTGATGCTCATGACATGTTTGTGTTCCTTGCAATTTCTGTGAACTACATCCCTCTACTCTGCATTTTGCTCCATAAATTATAGTATGATATTCACAGAATACCCCCCCTTGAGCATTTGCAAGATCTGAAGTACAATTTTCATAAGCACAATGTTGTGGGCCCATCATAATACCATCAACCACAACCATTTTTACTGGTGCATTTTGAGTATCTCTGAGTACTTATCACTAAGCTCCCTTGTCTGATTGGACTTCCCTCGGACTCCTTGTACAATTCTTGTGCAATCCTAGGACTCCAATTGGACTGCTTGCCCCTTAAATATGGTATTTTAATAGTATTTACTGCTAACTGAGTCCGAGTAAAATCTGATTGGACAAGGACTCGGACACTCAGATTCTCAGACTCCAATCAGACTGCAGTCTGATTGGAGTCCATTGGACTGACCTCAATCCAAGCTAATAATTATATAATGCAAATATAATTTCTTAATGCATTATACAATTTATTAATTGGGGCTGCATGCTGCACCATAGAACAATGGCTATTAACAGTTACAGCATGGCCATAACTATGCTGTCAAATTGTTTCAATTGGCTGACAGTATGGCATGGTGAGTTAATGGCCATACAGGGTTAATTATGGTCTATGGCTTCTATAAATATATTTATATATAAAATTCAAAAAAAGAACACCATGGCAACAGCGATGCAGTATGGCCATAGAGAGCTGTGACTGCAGCAACAGTGTGTAGCCCTCCTCATAATGCATATATAACTTTATAAGGTGATTTATCTTGTGATGAATGGATAATTTGATTATAATAAGTATTATCATTATATTTAAACTAATTAATAGTAAATTAATAGAATATTTCAAGCAATCAATAGTTGGTAATTACTGATGTATGAGTGCAAGTGTAATTAGCCAAGTCATGTGATGTTGTTTACATGTCATTGTTGACAGCCATGCAATGCTACACTGCTGCTTCCCACCTCTCTCACCACCTCCCCTCTCCCCACTGCTACCTCTCTCCCTGCCACTACTTCTCACTTTCTCTCTCCTTTCTCTCCCTACTGCTACCTCCACCACCATCACTCTCACACTGTGGGCCCCTCCTCTCCAACAGAGATGTGGGCTGGTGTCATTCTTTTTCAATCTGCCAAGCAGCAAGCTCAGTATGCATGATGGCGAGCAATGCAATGATGGAGCATGAAGAGGTAGGGACAGGCAGGAGAATGAGCAGACAAGGAGCCCTTGAGGTGCATGTTTATGATCCATTCCAGCTCACCCACACCCTGACCGCCCAGCACATCAACAGATGGTGGTCCACCCCACTCATTGATGGCTAGCACAACAATGATGGCTAGCACAACAATGATAATGGGCCTGCACATTGATGGGTGACAGCCCACCCCACCTGTCAATCAGCTAGTGCAACAATGGCAACTAGCTAGCACACCAATGAGCACACCAATGGCAGCACATCAATAGCAAGTATGGGCACAAGGGTAGAAAATGAATGGAAGCATGAGTAGACGAGGGAAATGAGTCTGAGGTGTGTGGTATTCCTTCCCCCTGCTCCTTCATTTCTGATTTTGAAACACCACAGCACATTGACAACAGGATCATCTGCCCCTGGATGTTGATAGGTACCAGCACCACTAGCCCATTGACAGGTGCTAGTACCACAACAATGGCTGCAGCTGGATGGCCCACCCTGCTTTTTTGTGCATACCAGCACCTCCAGTGCATCAACAGGTGCCAGTACCACAATGATTGCCACAGCTGGATGGCTCATCTCGCTTTTTTGTGCATACCAATACCTCCATCACTTTGATGGGTGCCACTACCACAATGATGGCCAAAGCTGGATGCCCACCCTGCTTTTTTGTGCATACCAGCACCTCCAGTGTATCAACAGGTGCCACTACCACAATGATGGCCACAGCTGGATGGCTGACCCTGCTTTTTTGTGCATACCAGTACCTCCAGCACATTGATGGGTGCCACTACCACAATGATGGCCGAAGCTGGATGCCCACCCTGCTTTTTTGTGCATACCAGCACCTCCAGCACATCAATGGGTGCCACTACCACAATGATGGCCGCAGCTGGATGGCTGACCTTGCTTTTTTGTGGTACCAGTACCTCCAGCACATTGATGGGTGCCACTACCACAATGATGGCTGAAGCTGGATGCCCACCTGACATGACCCTACCAATTCTTCCCTCATCTCCTGGTCTCTCCTACCCTCTGGCATCCTATCAATCCTCCTCAGCACTTACTGTTTTCACCAAAGCCTGCTGGGCTGACAGCCTCACCTCCAGACTTACCCTCTCAACTACCACAAATTACTGAGCATTGCCCACCCAGATTGTCTCCAACAATCCACATTACCATCTGTACACTACCACCACCACTTACTGGGACTGCCAACACATTCCTAAACGTGACCACACCCCTCATCCCAGCCAAGGATATTACACACAATCTTAGATCAACCCACACAAGTTACCAGTGCATGCACGGCTGGCAAGTACTCACTTATCACTCACATCTCTTACCTCTACATTTTATCATATAACTTTACTTACATGTAACACACAATTTTGCGCCACATAACTCTTGACAACCCACTTCCTCTCTGCTCTGAGTCATAGACAGTAACTAGCTCTCAAACATCAACCACTCATAGTGGACTTTGCCAAGGCTCACCACCACCATCTAAGGGCTCTCAGGCACCTGTTGGTCATAAATGTGCACCTTCAGCTACCGATGCCACTACACCACCAAAAAAGAAGAAAGTACTACTCAACAATGAAGACATTATGGAATAAATGTTGGAGAAGGGAGGAAGGAAGGGAAAGAAGGGAAAGAAGGATAAAAAGACAGAGAATAAGGGATTAAAGTAT
>JASFCW010000225.1:0-14898 GCA_036936985.1 Crucibulum cyathiforme
TGCCGTTAAAGCAATTATAATGTCCGAAGGAATTTACGACATCGATCTTCTGCTCTCTCAGTTTCCGGGTTACCGTGAGTGGTTTATAGAGGGAGCATTCGGGAAGTGGGATTCATATGCAACATTCGCGGCAATATACCCGTTGCGGAACTCTGATATACACTGGTTAATTATCCATTCCAAAGGGGACACTCTTGTCGACTTACCCCAGAGCACGGCCATATATGACCATTTGCGCCAGCAATATGCCGCAAAATCGGACACTCATGTTAGTTCTAATACGGATAGTCTGGAGGAGGACCATAACGACATTTTAAAGGGAGATGAATTCGTCAAAATTGTCAGTGATTTTGTTCTTCGCCTTGATGTTGAAACGTAGCAGAGTTACTAGCAATGAAACGTTCATGATTTGGAGCTACAACCGATCACTATTGCTCATTATCCGAATCAACGCGTACATGTGAATCTACAATGATTGCAACGCCTCCTCCAGGACCTTCGCCGCTTGTTGACACTCAGTGATGGTATTGTATAACGGGGTAGGTGCAAGTCGAATCACGTCCGGCTCTCTCTCATCTCCGATTACCCCGTTTTTACACAAGAAATCAAATACATTCCTCATAACTTCGGAACCGGTGGGCAGGAAGAGCAAGGAAAGCTGCGCACCGCGAGCTGAAGGATCGCTTGGAGTAATAATGGTGAAACCGGGCTTGCCACTGCCCGCGGTTGGATATTGACTGGAAACATTTTCTAGAGGAACGAAATATTTGGACCCCTTAAGCAAAACTTCCAGTCCCTGCGTAAGCTGAATAGACCGTTCGCGTATTGGGCCCATCATTCCGGCTTCTTTGAATATTTGGAGGGACCCTAAAAGTGAGGCAACAGCGAGGACACAAGGGTTGGATTGCTGGAATCCTTGTGCACCCAGAATCGGCGAGAATTTAGGTGGCATGTTGAATCGTGTGGTCAGCTCGTGTCCCCACCAGCCGGCAGATCTGAAGGGATAGATATTAGTGAAGGTGGAAAAAAGATGGTCTTTCTAACATCACTTGAATAAATGGAGCTCACCTCGGCTTCTCGATGCTATTCCATTTCTCATGGAGGAATAATCCGGCTATACCTCCTGGACCGGAATTAACATATTTGTAGCTACACCAGACGGCGAAATCCACGTCCCAATCATGTAAGGAAATAGGCACGTTTCCAATGGTGTGCGCAAGATCCCAACCACATATACAGCCCTAGTAAATAGCATTTAATTAGCTGTTGGAATTTGCAGATGATATGCGACCTAATGGCCATCAATACGAGTAAAAGACACGTAAATGTACCTGCTCTTTAGCTGCTCGTGTAATTGCCTGCATAGGAAACCATTGTCCGGTATAGTATTGCACTCCGCTAAAGATAACGAGGGCGATAGAAGGGCCTTCCTTAGCTATAACTTCAAGTATATCCTCTTCGCGAAGGGCATATTCCCCTTCACGAGGCGCAACTTCAATAATCGTAGCCGCGGGATCCAAGCCACGAGCAACGGCCTGAGATGCGAATGCATACTAATATTCCATAAGTATGTTTTAAAATTGGAATGCAGGGGAAATCATAACAGAATACATACCTGGTCCGAGGGAAACGCCTTAGCTTCACAAAGAATCTTATACCGTTCCGAAGTAGGTTTATAGAAGGAATCCATCATAAGATGCAGGTTATTTGTCAACGTGCCCATGCACGCAACTTCCTTTTCATTTGCCCCTATACTTGGTTGATAAGATCGTACTATGGATGATTGTAAGTAAGTTCGGCTCACCGACTAGCTCTGCCAGAAGCGGAGTGACGGTATCACAAATCTCAGTCCATGGTCGATCCTTAGGATGGGAGAAGTGCCCCACGACGGCACTACACGATACAGGGGGGGGGGGGTGTAAGCAAAACGCTGCGAGTGATGATCCGAAAACCAGGATCCTCACCGTTTACCCCATACCTGGAGCTCTTCTTCAACCAATGCATTTGAACGTTTGGACAACAATCCAAGGGAATTTCCACAGAGGTAATTGCATGGACTTCCTGAAGATACAAGAATCTAAGCAATGGTATGCTTCGGTGGGCAGTGGATCGGGCTCACCATCGTTGGTACAGAGGCTGGCCCCAATGTCACCATTCGTTGGAATAATAAAGTCATTGCTTAGGGAGGTCTCAAGCGGTTTAGAGGATGCGACCATGGTTTCTGTCAGGAAGAGAGGTTGTGGGGAAGTGGACAGAGGAAGAAGAGAATGTCACCCGGCATCCAGGATCCGGAGAGGAGAGTCATTTTTAGATCCGGTATAGATTAGATTAGATCTTTGAGGACTGGATCGGGATCTTCAGCCGATCTGACCGAAAGCGGTCTCGCCCTGCAATTGCGATCGATCGTGCTATATGGAGATCATAGGGGCGAAACGCGATAACGGAAAAATCAGTCAGCGATGCAACAGCAATGCTACACATAGTAAGCTCGTAGTAAGCTGAGATCGATTTATTGCGTTCTCTCTACCTCCAGCATCTCGTGTCTATATATTTTATGTCTCAACGAAAGGCGGTGGTTGTCGGGGCTGGTCCTGTGGGCTGTCTAGCCGCGCTGACATTGGCGAAGCGTGGGTGGTGTGTTGACGTCTACGAATGTCGTCCAGGTCAGTCGTGAGTATTCACATCATCATTCTTCTAATATTCACCTTCCGTCTCCGTTACGTAGATCTACGACTTCCTTCCTCGAAGGCAGCCGCTCAGCAGCGTTCAATTAACCTTGCCATCTCCCACCGTGGGATAGCTGCCATGCACGCGATCGACGCGGCTACTGCTCAGAGGTTTTTGCACTCTGCTATCCCCATGCGCGGACGTATGATTCACAAGCAGACGGGCGAATTAGACAGCCAATTATACGACAGAGATGGACAGGCGAGCTATTTTACCACCCCATCTCAAAGACATTGCTCACGCATCGAAACCCCTGGTTCCTTGCGGTTTTTTGTTCCAGTGTATCAACTCGATCGACCGAGCTGTTCTTAATGAAGGTTTATTAGAAGAAGCTGATGCTTCCCCAAACATCCGTGTATTTTTCAACCATAAAGTCATCTCTGCAGACTTTGACCACAAGATCATCACTGTTCGGGATGCACTGTCCTCTCGCGAAGAGGACGTGAATTTCGATTTTTGTATTGGAGCGGATGGCAGCTATTCCATCATAAGACGCCAAATGATGAGAGTGGTAAGGTGAGTAACTTCTGTCCTCCCAAAAGTGCACAACTCAATTTCCCATCACCTTTAAATTGTTCCCTGATGTCATTCACCGTTAGAATGGATTACCACCAAGAATATATCAGGGATGAATACGTCGAACTAAAAATGCCGGCTGGCTGGAGCAGTAATGGCGAACCGACCTTTCTATTGGATCCGAATCATCTTCACATATGGCCCCGTAGCTCGTTCATGTTGATAGCACTCCCAAACAAAGTAAAATTGCAATTTACCTCTTCTTTCATTTACATTCTGATGTTGAACGTTAGGATAAAACCTTTACATGCACTTTATTTGCGCCGAGCGCCGAACTTGATCGCCTCAATAATGCCGATACTATCCTGTCATGGTTTAAATTATATTTTCCCGACGCTGTCCGAGCCATTGGCGAAAAAACACTGGTCGATGACTTTTTGCGTAATCCTAGAAGTGCGCTGATTCATACGGAGGTAAGCTCAGGCGGTTCTTTTTCCATTTCTAAATCATTCATCACGCATTTTCCAGTCAAATCCTTACCACTACGAAGATAGAGTAATTATTTTAGGCGACGCCGCCCATTCAATGGTCCCGTTCTATGGACAAGGCTTAAATTGTGGCCTCGAGGATGTCCGAATTTTATCTGTTCTGCTCGCAGAGGAAGGCGTCCAGTCCGATAATTCCCTCTCCCACATAGACACAAAAAATGCAGTTGACCCAGCTTTGGCTCGGGCACTTGAGCGTTATTCGGCGACTCGACACGACGACCTGGTCGCGATTTGCAAGCTTGCGATGGATAACTAGTACGTTTTAATTTATTTCTTCTGGAATGAATTAAAAAATCATACATCCTTTTCTTAGCGTTGAAATGCGACATTCCGTTATCACAATGCCCTATCTTGTCAAGAAGACGCTAGATAATGTTCTTTACTCCCTCAGCTCCAAAACGGTTGTCTCTTTGGGCGCGCTGGCCCCGATTTTATCCCGCTCGCTCTACTCTCCGGTAGAACCTAGTGGATGGTTCCCATTATATACGATGGTCACTTTCCGGCCTGATATTAGCTACGCCGTTGTTCAGAAAAAAGCAGCACGTCAGGGTAGAATTCTAACGAGGCTTTGTGGGGTTGGTGGCACACTGCTTGGCGCACTGGGGGGATATATAACGTGGTCAGCTTGGAAGGCGTTGATGCACTGTTTATCTGCCACTAAATGAATGTCAAACCTTGTTTTCCAAAATAAGGGACTCGTTTTCATTTCGAAGTTCTGTCTTTCGGAGAAACGCTCTATAAGTGAATATTAATCGCTGCCACAGGTCACCAGAAGACCGGTCAAACCTAGAATTCTCCCATAGCGTCTACGGAGATTACCTTCTGAGGGTTCTTTTCAACATGCACATATGCCGCTTGAGAGTCGATCATCAATTATTCAGCATGAGGCTCACACATTCGTTCTAGAAATCTGTTAATTGTACAATGGGAGCATATCTATAAGTGAAAAACAATACGCTCATATGTACACAAATAAGTAACTACGAGGAGACAACAACAAGTAACACTAGTCTGAGAAAAAATGTCCGAAATACAATAGAAATGAAAACTGCGATAGCAAGCAAGGGACAAGGTCATCAAGGTCGTAAGAAACCGCCTAGCAGCACAACCGTAAAGGAGAGTGGTCAAGATGGGATGTCGTAGGAGGTAAAATTAGCGATGGGCGAGAAAGTTGAACTGCCGCAGACAGAGGAAGAGCATAACTATGTCGTTGTCTTCTTGGGCCTCCCCCGTTTCTTCTTCGCACTGGGTTCGGCCGCGTCACCGCTCGTTGCCTCATCCGCCGTCTCAGGCTTTGGATTTTTCCGAGGGCGTCCCCGTGGTCGCTTTGGCGGCGGTTCCTCCCCAGTCTCCTCCTTCTTTTCCTATGAATAATGACGTATTAGCTACATCCAGATAACGAGGGCAGAGAGCCTGCGATTCCAGGGCCAGAGAGAGAGAGAGAGACGTGGAGGCATGGCGACTGAGCGAATAGCTTACTTTGGGAGGACGTCCACGTTTCCTGGGAATAGCTGGCGCAGACGCGCTGGCGGCGGCAGAAGATTCTCCCGTTTTCTTGTTCTTACTTCCCTTCGGTCGACCACGACCACGCTTGGGCGGTGCACTGCTGCTGCCTAGAACAAGTTCGAACCAGAGGGAGCACGGTCAGCTAAAACGGAGACGATATTATGATCGATTGGAAAATGACGAGCAGGTAGGAAAACGTGTGCTAACTGCCTTGCTCACGGTCTTGGGAAGTGCGATTACTCACCTGGTTCAGCGTCACCATCAGCCTGGGTGTCGTCCAACTCGTCAACGGACTGCCTATCCGCGCCGTCATCCTGCGGTTCCTTGGGAGAAGAGGACATCGCGGCCCAAGGTACGCGCAATTCTGGAGTAGATCCTTTGACGGAGGGCGTTTGAACACGCTGGGATGGTGTTGGGTCGAGGAAGAGAGAGAGAGCAAGTGGGGAAAAGGTAGCGTGAGCCGGCTTTAATGAACAATTTCCCTGCCGTATATAGAAGAAGTTGGGAATGTATTGTTCCCTCGCGTGCATTTACGCGCCAAACGAAGGATTTTATTATTATCATGCAAGCCATCTTCTCCTGTTGGTAGGCTTTTACCCCTGATTTTGGGGGGTTGTACTCACGTAATGTAAATGTTGATTAATAGGAGAAAACCGAATTTGGCGGCGAGTCCTCACGTCGAGAAAAGGATTTGTTGAGTGATGGAAATGGTTAAGGATGTGCATCAAGCGTGTCGAAAGCACATGGAAATTGGCAGGATAGGCTCCGATTATGGCAAGATAGAGGGAAACCTGTTGGAAACCTGAATTGATTCAAATGATTGGTATTGATTTATGAATACACAATTCCCCCTTATTATCCGCTCGGATAAATATACCTGAGCATTGGCAGCCAATGGCAGGAAATAAAACGGCGGACCGCCGATCAGATAAACAGGGCAAGGGTAGGCAGAAATAGCGGGGTGAGTTCTGTTGCGGTATGGAAGCAGCGGGAAGGAAGGGAGGTGTGCTGGAGCAGAGCGGCGAGCCAGAGAGAGTTGCATGGTTGCACGGCAGAAAAGAACGATGAAACCGGGGTGATGTCGATGTACACTGTGATCTGTTGTGATTGAGTGACTACGATGCTGCCAGGATTTCCGTCAGATTTCCCAAGATTTCTGTCAGGTCAAATATACCCTGCATGGGGTATTTTGCTGCAGATATCGAGAAGTATCGAGCTGAATCAGTAGATATCACTTGGATGTCACCTGGATAATCAGTTATCCATAGTTATCCACCATTATCCAAGTTATCCGTGTTAAACCCAAGGAAACCTTGACGAAACGCGTGCAAACGCAGTTGACACTTTCTCGGTAAACCCTTTGAGCGTAAAGAGCAAAGAGTGACAAGTGACAGAAGCAAGACACGGGATGAGGACGGTGTGCACCGTTGGGAGACCGATGTACGGCTGTCAAGGGCGCCGCTGCTGCCCGTTGCTCGCCGCCTTTCCCACGAATAGTCTGTCTCAATGTGGACACTTTGCCGCCTGAATGGGAAGGTGCCAACCGACGATGTGTGCCGCGGAGACTGAGTTTGAATGGACCGGGGACCAATTACGGTATCTGTGACGTGTGCCGGTTATTGCTCGGTCACTACAGACACGTCGCGACTAGCATTCAGCAACTGCATCTATTACTTGATATTACTTTCTGTTACTACTATTCATAATTGCTATTCCAAATTGCAATTATTACTACTATTCTGCTGCATTTGCATTCGATTATTCCACAGGTATGCATCCGCCACCTTCCATCTTCCATCTTCCCTTCTCTTCTTACTTCCTGCACTGATCTTCCCCACTCAAGCTCGCTCTCGAAGCCTCTTCCCTTCCTGCATCGTTCCTACAACTATCCAGCCCATCGTGCCTCGTCCGACGATCTCTCCAGTGGCGTTCTTCCTACTCTCTTGACTAATGCGCTCCCTCCTGCTCTCACCCTGCGCCCTCACCCTCCTCTTCGCCCTTCATTCTGCATCTGCCCGTCTTCACTCGCTCCCAGAGGACACCTATGCTTTCCCAAAGTTCCACGTTGCCTTTATGAATGGCCAGCCAGTTATAAGCGAAACAGCAGAGAGATGGCTTAAGGGGGGCCTCCGCGGAGGCGAACTCGAGTTTCTGGATCAGCCATGGAAGGACGAGAACGAGCACCCAGCCTCACAGCGCAAGGAAATCGGAAGCGGTGGTGATGAACATGTTTATGTTCCAGCTTCCCCGGTGCGTATTCCTATTTTCACTGCTATTCCATGTTCTCTAAACTTCTTCAAATGGTTCCAGCCGTCCCCAGCTTCCGCAAATTATACCCTTGAACGTATGAAAATGGGCCCGCGAGACTCATACATATGCCTGATACCCAAGCCCTTGGAAAATGTTCCTTCGTCACAGGAGGAAGAAGCAGAGGCTGAGGTAACACCAACCCGAAGCTGGTCGCTGCTGCAACCGCTATCCGGAACCTGTCTTTACGTACGTTTCAATCCCTTCTGCTCTTCACCTGCTTATCAGAATACAATAGCACCGACAAGGATGGTTCACTTATTCTTATTGCCACAACGATGAAATACGTCAGTTCAAGGAATTAATTCCACCTCACTCGCGTTCTGGAGGTAAGATTTCCCCTTGTTCAGTTTATTTCGTTTCTGAGCTGCATGACTTCTTCTCATGTTCTTCGCTCTGCTTTCCCGGCTTTTCTTCTCCGCTTTTTCAACGTGTTTCATATTTCTACTCTCTTCTTTTGACATCTTTCACTTTCTTTTGCACGTCTTCATCCGACGATCCACTGATTCCGATATAACCCTGCTCTCTTCCCGGGCATACTTTATCTGATCACCGGACCGTTTTGCTAATGAACGATAATTTATTCTAGGTACACATGTCCCCGAAGAGGACCCTGAGGTGGGAATACGTCAAGTAGTTACCGTTAATTCGTACTCACTTATTCTTATTCCCTTTTTATTTTATTAGTGGGAATCTTACACATTAGGACGAGCTCCCACAATCCCAGAACCAGGCGCTGATCTGACGGTTGCGGAGAAAAATGCACGCGCAGCAAATTTGGAACTGGCGCGTACAGCTGGCTCGCGATATCTCGTGCAAAGATGGGGGGATGGCACAATTTGCGATAAAACTGGAAGACCTCGTGAAGTTGAAGTACAGGTTGGTCTTTGCTTTAATTATTCCCGAGGTGTCTATTTTTAAAATCTTTATCGTCCAGTTTCACTGCTCGATGACAATGACGGACCACGTCTTGTTCGTGAAAGAGGCAAAAACTTGTTCGTATGTTCTAGTTGTGAATACCCCCCGGCTATGCGGCGAACCAGGTTTCCGGTCACCGCGCGATCAAGGCGAGGAAGCACAGATTCGTTGTCGCGAAATCGTTGATACAAAGACAGAAGGCCAAAGTAACCTTCCAATCACTGATCATCCTCTCAAAATGCCTCGTCGAAAGACTGTCCCTGCGCCACCCCCAATACTAGTAAAGGACAAATCAGAGTCCAAGATAGACTCAGCTGCGGTAAAAGATCAAGAGTTCGCCACCCTGCTCAAGAAAACACTAGAGGCTATAATGGCAAAGCAAGAAGGTACTGTCCCGGGCGGCAAAGTGCTAATGGATAACTTTGCTGGGGACGGAGAGGTCGTAATTGAGCTCGTGGATGAGCCTGCATTGGAGGGAGAGCAGGTCGAGACAGCAGACCGCATTGTGGAAGCTCTGCGGGCGGTAGGCTACGACGTAACTGCACAGCTAGTGACTCCGAAAGGGGCGAAGAAGCAGACTGACAACAAAGTTGACACAAAAGGCAAAAAGGACGGGAAGAGAAAATTGAGGAAGTTCAATGATGATTTTAACGATGCTCATCGCGAGGAGTTGTGATATACCGTTGGAGCTTGTATTGCTATTATTGTAGACTTGTATATTTTACTTGCAGCCTTGGGGGAAGATATATATACAGAATTTGAATAGTTGCCAAACGTAGGTATGTACATGTTTGACAGGTCGTAAGAATTAATACATCGTCGTGGTGTCTAGTGACTGGATATCATAGGTACACAGACAGCGGGAAATACAGGCTTTTGAATTTGTCCGAATCAGTGAAACCATTTACCGGAAACCTGGCAAAGGGGAATGTGGGAAACCCAGACTGAAGCAATAGTATGGGGCATGATGTGAAGGAGAAAAAATGAAGTGCAAATGATGTTTATATATAATGGGGTTTCTACATGAACATGAAAAAATAGGATAGATATGAAAGCAAAATAGAATGGGACATACAATGAGTCAGTATATCGATCATAAGTAGTATTGTGCGATGAGGGGCGCTGTAGGATGCGTGGATAACGTGAGGCAAACCGAAGAGAAACACCTTGGTACGTGTTGACCGCGGAGAGCAGGTGTAACGAAATGGGAGAGAAAGGACAAGTTGAGTAGAAGAGAAAAAATCTATCTCTTCGCCCCCAAGACAGCCCGCACACAGCGATTCGCAAGAGATCAGAAGAACCTTCTCTTTCCCTGCTTCTCGTCCACTGCGACCTTGATGTGCACATGACCTGGAGTCACGCCTTGCCTTGAACACGGTATGATGGACTTTAACCACTCATCGCCATCATCCTCGTCCTCGGGATCGCAATCGTCGTGGTCGACGCAGTGTCCATGCGCATGAGCATTTGCCTTGGATTTGTCCTCACCGGGCAGGCAACCGCACAAGAGCCCGCTGGTCTTGCCTTTACCCTTGAGGAGATCGGTAAGAGTGCACCTTGAGGAAGGTTCAACGAAGAGCATGCGACGTAGGGCTGGGCGCGCTTCCCGAGGAAGTAAGCGGAATATTGACTCCGATCCAACGCTTCCTGCGCCATGGAAAGTGGTAACACTATCCGTGCGCTGACGTCTCTTTGAAGGAGACGCCGAGGGATGCGCAGGTCCTGCAACCTGAGCCTTGGGAGTGGGCTCCTCATTGACTATGAGCTCTCCCTTCGTTTCATCCTTCTGTGCGGCGAGCGTTATTTCCGACGCGTCACTTTGACGTACACGGGCAGGGTTAGGCGAGAGCGCATCGATAGTTGACGCACGGCCGGTCATGGAGGGCATGTTAAGCATGGCAATGCTGACAGAAGGTGCAGTAGTAAGCCGAGGAGTAGGGAGATCGTCCTGCGGGGTAAATGCGTCCAATGGACTAGTAGGCAGTGATTCTGTCGAATTACCGGGACGCGCAAACGTCAGTACCGACGGATCCATTTCCTCTGGACTCTCCGTCGGGCGCAAGGAGATGCGGTTTGCACTAGATCCTAGGACAGGAAGCGTCGCAGTGCTGCGAGACGAAGCCTGCCCAACATGCAGGGACTCGTGAATCCGTATTTTCCGCTCTTGCTCCGGGGTCATTTCTTCATGCTTGACAGTGGAAAGGCTCCCCTCAGCGGAGCCGCTGGCGAGACGGGATGGGGGATCGGTGATAGCGGTGGACTCGTCGGAGGAGTGGGTAAGGATGGAGGCGGCCTCGGAAGATGCGCTTGTGCTAGCACTGGAAGATTCGGGGTATTGTGGGGCATCGGTGCTGGCGGCGCGCTCCCTCTTTTGGGGGAGTCGGTCGGAGGGTTCTGACGGCATGGTGGTTCCACGGGTTGGAAGCTTGCGGGGGTCCTCGTTGACGGGTTGTCGATCGGAGTTCTCTATCCGCTTCTGATCCCGATCCTTCTTTGGGGGTGGCATGACGGACAGGTCAGGGTGAGCGGCGACAAAGCTACGGAAGCTGGGGTCCGTCTTGGGGTCGGGGATCTTCCACGGGAACCGACGTAGCACCATGCACATGAAGATGATTGCGACACTCCAGACATCTGTCTTGCGCGGGTCGTACTTGTCCTTGCTTAACACTTCCGGCGCGAGGTAAGGATCGCTGCCGACGATGCCAGTGGCCGGAGTGTGGGCCTTGCCCGGGTAGTGGAAGACGGTCGCGGTTCCAAAATCGATTAGCTTGACCACGTTCTCGCTGGTCATGACACAATTGTCAAGCTTAAGATCGCGGTGAGCAAGGCCCATCTCGTGCAGGTACTCGACCCCATCACAAATCTGGCGGAAGACGCAGTAGATTTCGGGGCGACACATCTTGCCGGACATCACCACGCTGAACAGATCAAACGGAGCATATTCCATGACCTGATTGCAATCGTTAGTTCACGCTTTTGGGTAGTGCATCCTGTGCAATCTATTCACCTCGTAATAATGCCCGTGATCACAGACGATGTCCACTGTCTCGATGATGTTTGCGTGCTTCAAGGTCGATCCTACGCAGAATTCCGCCGTTACCTTTTTCTGGTACTCTTTCTCCGTTTCACCATTACGCTTTGGGCGGAACTCCTTGACAGCAAAGATATTGCCGCCATTCTTGGTGCTCGCCTTGATTAGGCGGACCGTTCCGCCTGCTCCACTGCCCAAAACACGACCCCATTTTCCGTATTTCTTCGACAGATGCGCTTGAGTTGCATCATGCAGCGAGAGAATGCCAGAATGATTATTATTTGAATTGCGTGTCGATACGTGCTTGTAATGGATACCACCTTCTGATGAAGGGGCAATGGAGGAGGAATCGGTAGTGGTACTAGTGGGGGAATGGGAAGAGCTAGCGGGTGAGGGCGTTCGGTCCTTGCTCTGTTTGATGGTACCTTTCTGATTGTCTTTGCGCATAAGAGTGGAGAGCTTATTTTCCCGCTTGGGGAGAGCGTCCGGGGGAAAGGCAGCCATGGCACCAGGAACGTCAGGCACGGCGGGGAAATCAAACTGTGAGCCGCGGCGCTGGACGGAGGAGGTTGCAGGAGACTGCGGGTGGCCTGTGTGTTGGGGGTGGTGGTGGGGAATATGGTGGTTGAGGAAACGCTTGAGGTCGTGGAGAGGGCCGTGCTTAAGGGTAGCAGTAGTGGGGGTAGATGGTTGGGCGACTTTGGGAGGGGACATGGGGGGAGTGGATGGGAGGACGAGACTGACGGGTAGCTGGTTATCAAGGTCGAAAGCAGGATCGGTGAGGACGGAGAAGCTATTTTTGCGGCCAAAACGGAAGCGGGAAGAACGGTTTGGTAGTTCAGACGGGCTCTTTGAACGAGTTGAACTGGAAGAGGTGCGAGAGGGAGAGGGATCTCTGCGAGGAGTCTGGGAAGAGGAAGGATTATTAATAGTTGGAATGGTAGGATAGTGAATATAAGCGACCTTTGGGGCAGCAAGAGGTTCGAGTACTCTTCCAGCATCGTCACAACGGGGCACGGCGAGAAGATTGGGGGAGCTTGCAGGGCGCTGCCATGGGATGTCGACAGCGAGGGATGGCTGAGAGGCGTTTGGGGAAGGGGGCGCAGTGCGACGAAGTGGGAGGGGGGGCTCGTCTGGGTCCTGAGACGGAGCGAGAGCGACGGGGGCTATGTTTGCTGAGAGCATTGCGGGTGAGGGAGCTAGGACACGGAAGGCAGCGAGGAGAGCAGGGGCGAGATGGGGAGACGGGGAAGAGAAGGAGTTGGGAGACTTGGAAGTCGACTTGGAGCTGGACTTGGATGTACTGAGAGATGGGCCGCTGAGAGACGGAGCGTCGAGTGTTGACTGAGCTTGCATTTGCAAATCCATTTTCCTCACAAATCTTGCAATCCAATCTCACCTTGCAATGTCGTTTGTGGCAAGACACAACATGTGACGACACTTGAGGTGCCGATCTTTTTGTCTCAATCTACATTCAATTTCACTTATTTCACCCTAATATCATCCGCTTTAAGCACATGTGACTAATCGCTCCTCCCGACGTGACGCAGTGACTCTTATACCCCAGTGCGCCCATGCGCTCATGCCCCGATCCCATCTCCCCGGTCCGACCTCCAATCACCCAGAGGTCATCGATGAGGCCAAAGGGGCTTTGCTCTAAGCTGCTCACCCATACTGCTCAGCGCACTCCTCTACGCCTCAGACACACCCCACAACTTTCCCTCATCCATCTCCCTGCAGGTCTGCACCACTACCCCGATATCTCACCTGCATCCTGTGCCATGCTGTTTGATCACCGGCTCTCCGTCATTTTGACACTTCCACTTCCTCCTCTACTTCCGCATACGGCTCATACCACTCCTCTTGCTCGTCGACTTCCGCTCTTCCTCCGACTCTACACCACCCCAAGCTTTGCCTACTTCTTTCTTAGCTTCCCCGTACTCTCTTCTCGTCTCTCCTTGGCACAATACAATAAAATCCGCATCGCCTTCGTTAGCTTGTTGTGTCAACTTCGCCCAAACTCAAGCTGTACGCGCCGCAACAGTGGCAAAAATACCTATATCATCTCCCAGCGGCGCTATAGCAGTCATCTTCGATGCGTCGCCTGCGCATCTGTCCATTCCGTCCACCACTCATTTCTCGCACACTCGTGAAACCAATATTCTTAATACAACTCTTCCGCTTGGCGCTCATCTTCTTCGCTCTATTATTAGCTCGTCCCTTTCCATGATCCAAAAATTAAACTCTCACTTGCTTCTAGCTGTTCCTTGGCATAAACCCCAAGGCAGCCAACTCAACGCCTTCCTCGGTCGCTTCACCAGACGCTCAACCTTGGCACAGTTAGTCTTTACCCACTCTTCGCTGCGCATCGCCTTTTTTTTCTTGGTAAAAATAACGGTAAAAAAAAAAAGTTCTTCTTACAGCTCCTCAGATGGGTTTCAATCACTTCTGTTGTCAAATACATCGTTGCATGATTGGTACCATCGTCTGCCCCACCACTTCGGTCGCCGTTCGAGTTATTTTTGGCTACCCCCGGATTGCCCACTCGAAACCTATCACCTTCATCGCCACACACGCGACGTCTGATGACAGATTAACTGTACGTCACGGTTGCCAACCAGCTTTCTTTATTCTCCACTGAGACGCGTCGAGAATGCATCATTGACGTCCTCCGACTCGCCTTGTTTCCTTCAGCAATGTTACTCGTCCGTACTCGGGCTAAGCACACACCACGTTTCTTTCAGTAAACAGCTAATTCATTTCCTTCATAGACGCGGCAGAAGCTCTGTTACCCCAATGCCAAGATGAAGAATCAACTACACCAACTTCATCTTGAAATCTTTCTCGTCCTCCCTATTGTCCTTTACGTTCACTTTCTGATTCACCAACGTACGTTTCAAAAGCTGCTTCATAAATGCCTAATTCCAGATAACCTGGATCCGATGACTCTCATCAACAAACCTTTTGCCACGACTTTTGCATTTGGAAACTGGTAATGGATTGTGCGTACCGATGTCCTCTTTGCGGTGTCCCAGGATTTGCGTGCCAATCCACATCGCGCTCCGCAACTATTGCCGCATGAAGTCAGTCACTGTCTACTCTTTGTTATCTACACTCGACACTGGAACTTCGGCCTTGCGATATCATTACGCCTCGCTAGACAACCGCCGGGAATTTCGCCAATCAACCAAGCTACTTTTCTGCATATTTTTACGCACGTATGTATGTACAGAAAACACACATCTCCATGGATGGCCGTGTTATCGTTTAGCGGCGGCTGTTTATATAGCTTTCCTCACGACTGGCTCACGACTTTTATCATGCATTATACACGCGCTTTTTTAT
>JASFCW010000226.1:0-14822 GCA_036936985.1 Crucibulum cyathiforme
TTCCTTGATATGGGTGCATGCTACTTATGCTGCTCACCTTCCTTGATGCAGGTGCACATTAGCCACCTGCCCACCTTTGGACATGGGTGCATGCTATGTGTGCTGCCTGCCTCCTTTGATGTAGATGCATGCTGCCCACATTATAAGTGAAGTTTGTACATATCAAACAAAGATGAACTACTAGCAGAAGTTTGTTAATATTGAACAAACTTGAAATACAAACAGACTTTTGTAAATATTGAACAAACTTGAAATACAAACAGACTTTTGTAAATATTGAACAAACTTGAAATACAAACAGACTTTTGTAAATATTGAACAAAAATGAACTAATGGTGGAGGTTTGTAAATATTGAACAAACTCAAATATGGACAAGGGCATTGTAAATATCAAACAAAGCTGCTGTAGGTATATATGTAGGGACTCAATACAGATGGATTTGTAAATATTCAACAAAGTTGCTGTTAGCTATGTAGTGACTGGACTCTCACTAGCAACCTTAAAAGGAAATTTGACGGGTGGTATGCGACTTATAGTTCATGGCTGTATGCGCTTATTAGTGTTTGGTTGTATGTGTTAGAGCAGCCGGGCTCATCACACCTATCTGATAAAAAGCAAAGATTAGATATGACGATCACATACCCGCAGTCTTGCACCGATGACCATTCTGGATCTTGCCTGTGTCGGAATTTTTATATTTCTTATCATGGCGAAAGACAGTCCGAAGGTCTGCAGTTGTATTGTCCATGACCTTGATAGTGAATAGCCTAGGTATGAAAAATCAGCCACAAAGAGGATCACAGAACATGATATGCACCTCATGAAGGCCAAGTTGGCTCGATACAAGGGATGGAGTCAGTGGATGAAATCTTAGCGCACTAGCAGGTTAGTTAGTTTCATAGTTCATGTACAATTCAAGACACAGCCGTCAGTGGTACTTTATTTTATTCCTCCACGCTCCGGAGTAGTGCGTTTATGTACGAAGAAAGTTCCATCTCGGTCGGCATTTGCACTAAAGCCGAGTTACTCGCAAGGGAAAGCCCTCATTATTTACTGCGCACATACTCGCGGCTCCCTTGAGGCTTGTCCACTTAAGCTTACCATGATCAGAAGATTCAGCACAGTGTATTTGCGGAACTCTCTTCATACCCGTTGAGAATTTGACACTGAGTTCAATGTCGAACCATCATAGCCATCGTAGTAGCAGTGCACATCGGTGAGGATATCCGTTTCCATTTACAATACAGATGGCGAAATTTAATGCACTCTGATCTTGGTAGCACAACAATCGAAACATACTCCATCTCATACATTGGCGAGAAATGGATGATCATGAAATGCGAAGGGCCCGAAAAGGAAAATGAGCGAGCTCGGCGACGGGAAGAGCGGGATCGGCGACGAGCAGAGCGTGAACGCAGGCGTGAGAGGTACCGCGCGGAGATGGAAGCCATTCAAAAGGAAATCGAGCTGGAAATTGGGTAGCGAGAACGGGAGAAGCTGGATGCGGAATGGGAGGCGGTGCAGATGGCGGTGGAGGTGATGAGGAAGGATAAGCGGAGGTTGATGTTGCAGAAGAAGGAGATGGACGCGGAAAGGAAGCGGATAGTCGAAGAGCAGGGGAGGATTGACAAGGCGAAAAGAGTTCTTGAGGAAGATATAAGAAAGTTTGAGGATACGAAGACGAGGCGGATGGAGGAAACGGTTGTTTCTTCAGCGCAAGAAATGAAATAAGGTGCGAAGATTAGGGGGCTTGGGGAGAGAGCTGCCTTGGTTGTGATTGTGGTAACTAGTGGTAGAATTGGAGGTGGGGATGAGGTTTCGTGAGAAGGAATTGAGAGGAAGGCAGAGAACGACGACAGGTTCAGTTAACAAAAATGTTAGTTAGTGTGGATTTTAGAAAATATGTTTTGTAATATCTGTTCTGCATGTCAAACATGCACTTTTCGGGTACCATGGGGATATTCCCCCTGAAGACGTAGGTCAGTTTTCAAAGGTCATAATGCGTTGGCGGGAGGAACGGAGCCTGAGATGCGTGCACGACACGCGTTCTAATTACGTCGAGCATTGATGCTGACATCAGACACGCGAGCAGTGGGCGTCTATTTCCTATTCTTTAACTGTCGTCATGCCACGAGGTAGGTACTATTCTGTATTCATTCTTCCATCTCGTCACCAGTGATTGGTTCATGCGTGCAAATTCACCTTATAACGAGTGAGTTCTGCTTCAAAAGACTATCTATCATCAAAACCAAAGCTCGTCCGCCTAGATCTTTCGTCCCATCCAACACGCATCGGTCCAACAGCAATATCGTGTCGGTGATTCCAGATGACTGGCCCATAACGACACTTTCAGAGGTGGATTGGTCGTTGATGCAGAAGGAGAGGAGGAAAATGAAGAAGCGAGAGCAGGAACGAGAGCTCGTACGAGCCGTGCAGCGCGAAGAGGAGAAAGAGCGTATGCGGAGCCATTGGCAGGTGGTGTATCAGGCGATGGAGATGGCTGAGAAGACAAAGAAGCGGCTAGAGAAGGGGAAGCAGTGGGTACAGGAGGAGAAGGAGCTTTTGGTATCTGATAGGGAGCGGTTGGACGAAGAAAGAGACGCAGTTGCTGAGGAACGGAGACAGGTCGAAGAAGAGCGAATGAAAGTCAAGGAGGAGAGGCAGCTGGTGGATGAGGCGCGCCAAGCGCTCTTGGAGGAGAGGAAGAAGTTTGAGAAGGACAAGGCGACATATCAGTCTGATCGGTGGACCTATAATGAGTTGAGAATGCGGTATACGGATGAGAGGAGACGGTATGAGGAGGAGAAGATGAAATACGATGAGGATAGGAAGAGGTTTGAAGAGAAAAGGAGGTTGAAGCTGGGCTCTAAGGATGAGAGGGAAAGGTACGAGAGGGATTGGAATGCGTACCAGGAGCAGAGGAAGGGTTTTGAGAATAATAAATGGCCAGCATGATAGTGCCAAAATGCAATTTGTTGGGCGGCAGTGAGCGAATAATCGCATGCAACGTGTGGTCCGAAGAAGTCGTCAACCAGATTTCACATATACCCCTTGATCTGCTTGCTGAAAATATCGATAGTAATGCTGTATGATGGAAGTATTAAGAGTGTAAAATGACTGCGTCGTCAAATGTTAATTGACCTAACGATGCACCCATGAAGGATAGATATTGGTCACAGAAAATCAAATCACAAGCAAATAGGGAAGGAGACGGTCAAGAGAGCGTACAAGTAGCAGATCTAGACGGTGTTCCAGAACATAGCATGGGCAAGCGTCGAAGTTGATAGTGGCGGACATAAGAAGCGGAGAGACATGAAAAGGGGTGGAAGATGGAATGCCAGCGCTGCAGCTAAGCGGAACTAAGTTATATCTCTTCCGCAATCGCTATAATAAAACGATAGCTCTGTTTACCAAGATTTTATCGCAGCCCACGGGTGTCAGCCTCAACGTCATCGACAATTCCTCATCGGTTCTTTGAAAATTCTATCCTCTTCATCATGCATTGTGACTTGATTAATGCAATAACATCATATTATACAACTTGAAGTATGAGTTCTTTTCATTACAGATGTTCATATATCAACCTTTCGTCGAGTGGTCCCCAGCGACAACTCTCGATGCTGGTGCCGACCCAGCACGTTTCCCAGCCAGACCAAGCGTATCCAAAACCCCATAATCTCCAGCTTTAACGATTGCAGAGAACCAAAATACATCCTGGGCTGAAGCGAGTAGCAAGAAAGAAGAACCAAATTTCTGAGGCGAAAGGAAGCATCCAATAAGGCCTGTCAGGGCGAATACGCCGTTGAGAGTGGCTGGAATGATAGCATAATGTGAGCGTTGATTGGGCTTATAACGAAAAGAAACCTTACCGAGAGCCTTGTGGGCATCAGGAGACCATGATTGTCCGGCTGTGATGCCGCAGAACGCAGCACCCATGATAAGTGATGCTAGACCGTAGGCGGCACCTGGATCTGCCTCCCAGCTCGGTTTCGGCTATATAAATGGTGTGAGATTTCTCCTTGACGTGTCCAAATCGTTCGAGGTACTAACTAGTCCTGTTACTTGACTGATTGTAGCTGGGACCGGACCATCATACAACAGGGAAGGAAAGAAGATGAGCGAGAGCGAGAGGAACACGTCGAATATGCCCTTGGCCATTACGAGCCTCCTAGCCTTCTCGGTCGGCGGCATTGCAAGAATATTGTTCATTGAAGATGTCATTACGAATGATTTTGAGTTGTAATTGATTGAAGATGGGGATTTGTTTTGGGGAACGCGTCGTGTGCTGAGACCACGTTAATATAGAGGCCGCCTATTATATAACCGATCACCAGAATCTGTGCAGTGGTGCTTTGACGGGCCTATGTTATCCCGTCGACGTTAACGATGATTGAATCCATGACAAGATTTTGTGGAGATACCCACGAAGGTGTAAGAAAGGAAGCCAGGGGATATTTCACTGTTCTTCTAGTGACGTCATTCATGCCCACTTCCACTGTATTCTATTGTTAGTATGAACACTTGCTTGCGGCCATTCATCCCGTTTCATGCTCAGAGTGTTACTGCTCAGTGGTCCTATCTCACCGCCTCATGCGCCAAAAATTACATTAACTTCACTCGCAAATGCGTGAATCGTGATCACTGTACTTTGTACTCCAAATCCAATACGCACCTAGATGCTCGTAATTTAAGTGCAAGTTCAATCTCTTAGAATGTTCGAACTTCTACCATTTTATGAACTAGTAAGAAAGATTTTTCGTACCTGCACCGCGTTTCCTTCTAGCTTACGATTTCGTTCCGAAATTACTGTAGCGAGATTAGACTAATCTCAAAGTTGGAGAGTGCTGGATACGATGTTTTTGTTGGATTCAGAATTTCTGTATGTAATTTCTCTTTATATATCGAGTTTAAACGTCAGTTTACACAAGTCTGATAGCCTAGTGAACACCAGCCTCGGCAGGGGCTCCGGCTCTTTTCCTCACGCACGGCGCGGACGCTCCCTCCGTCGCGCCTGCATCCTTCATCCATAGGCTCGCAGCCTCCGGAACTTTCTCGAACACTCGCTTGTGTTCCATCTGCTCACATATAACACAGGGAATGGAGAAGCCGGTTAAATATTGTTCTGACGCTCTCGCGAGGTAGCCTTAACCGTTCAGTACATACGCTGCACACACAAATCGCGCTACTAGTACCCGCCCACCACTAATCCCTTGCATTATTATTATTTTCTCCTTTCATCATGCCTCGTAAGCCTAAGACAGCGTGCACTCCAAACTTGAAGAATTTGTCGATCCAACGGTATCTAATATAGAAATGATCGTGGTATTAAGACTACGTGAGGATTGATTATGTCCAAATATCCACCTTAATTCCTGGCCTCTTTCCAAATTCGCAGTGCCCAACTATTGTCTAACGGTCGGACTGCGGACCTTTCGTAACCTGTATTTCCAAATCCACAGATTCCTTGGTCTGCGTCAGTGGAAGTAGGTTTCGAATAACATCCAGACGCTTGGACAAGTTACTTAATTCGAGGTCAGAATTTGCGAACAGAGTGATGGATATCCGTCTAAGGTTCTTCAACTTTTCCCCGCTCAAAGTGTTGTCTAATACGTCCCAGACAAGACGGTTCTCAGGGTTGTTTGCGCCTATAGTGAGGACGGCGAGGAATCCGATTGTAGGGGATAAAAATTCTAAACAGATCTCCTCCAGCCGATTCGAATCACTCGCGCCGGCGAGAAGGTTTTTGAAGTCAATAAGTAATTCCATATCAACATGGAAGAATTGCATGAAGGGCGACTTCATGGCGACCTTTCGCAGAGAGGGTGTCGAAGAAAGATTAATCTTGTCCGAGAGCGATGGGATACTCGTTGTTGTCTGAACTAGAGCTATTGTTTAGTACATAATCTTGATCCACCGCCCCGGAACTGACCTGGAGCTGGCGCTTTATAGAGGGAAGTATCCCACTCCAAAAACTCTATATGTGCATCTGCGCACTGAATAATCGAACAAGCAGTGTGTAATTCAGACCACCGTCTAGCGGCAAATCGAAATTGTCGTATTCCAGATAGGTCGATTGTAGGATCACCCACCCCGTTATCCAGAACTTGAAACAATGTCCATGAATGAAGCCCTGTAAAGTTCAGAGACACCAGCTTCAGGATGTCGCTGCTTCCACTCTGAGTGACCTCATGGTTGACGTTGAAGAGTACGTCCTCTATTTGGAGATGTTTCAACGTCGTGCATCTTATAATAATCGAAGATGGAATGTCGAGAAAGTTTTTAAGGTAGACAGCACGCATGGTCGGTAGTCGAAATATGTGAAGAAATGCTAATTTTAGCTCTTCCGAAAAGTGATTCCATCTAA
Organism: Crucibulum cyathiforme; assembly: GCA_036936985.1. Classification (NCBI taxonomy): domain Eukaryota; kingdom Fungi; phylum Basidiomycota; class Agaricomycetes; order Agaricales; family Nidulariaceae; genus Crucibulum; species Crucibulum cyathiforme. The sequence goes on from JASFCW010000226.1 coordinate 6,366, forward strand.
AGGGACTTGTAAGTCGAGATATATGAAAAACTTCGAGTCTTGTTAATGACTGGAGCAATCGGGGGATGTGCACTTGATTCTCGATCCACAGGTCTACAATAGATAATATGGGATCGAGTTGGGATCGATTAGGAATTTCATCTTCCATCCACAGTTTGCGAACTAGAGAGCATATACCGGGATTGCGTTTGAGCAAGGAGTAGAATTTCTCAGAGCGGCGTGCCGTCGAGCAGCGAAGTTCGACATTGGAAAAAAGGTGTCTCTGGCAGTGTGAATGGTATTCCGAGGAGAGGAGGGAGAGAGATTTCAAAGTATCACTATCCGAGGGATTTTCGAACTGGCCAGCCACTTCGTCGATGATGTATTTGATTATATCAGGGGACAACGAGACAAACTGGGACGTCGCCATCAGACCTTTGAGAAGTCTTTCCTGAACCTAAATACAGAATTTAGACAGACTTCATAGAATCATTGGCAGATACAACAACTTACTGGTGTTGGTGATGTTGGTATCTATCGTTTCTACGAAGTTTTATACTGAGTTGATGATAAAGATCAACCTGCGGTGGGCTGCGTGGCACTGCGTACCAAGCAGTCCGCATTTTTGCACGCCGCAGCCAAATAGCCGCATGTGTTTCTGGTTGTTACGTCAACCTCAGCTGCATATTATTACTTCTGAACGATAATCAGTTGACTGAGACTCATTATCCACCAATGCGATCTCCAATTCCATTACTCACCATAAAAGGTGAGCGAAAATACGAACAGCGGATATGAACAAGGACTTATTTGCCATTGACTTATGTGACGGGAGCGCGAGGTTGATCGCGGTCTCGGCACACGAGAGGGGGGTTAAGCTCAGTGAACTGGATAGACTAGCATAGGCAGTATCCAATTGGTAGAACCTGGGGACTCGTAGGTCGAATACGAGGCCCCTTATATACTGTAGGTAGTATGTAGCTGACATGACCCTACCAATTCTCCCCTTGTCTCCTGGCCTTTCTGATCTTCCAGCAACTTATTGAGCCTCCTCAGCACTTACCGGGCTCACTGAAGCCTCCTGGGCCAATAACCCCACCTCTGGACTGACCCTCCCAACTACCACGACTTACCAGGCATTGCCCACGCAGACCACCTACAGTACTCCCCATTATCATCCGTACACTACAACCCCCACTTACTGAGACTGCCAACATGTTTCTAAATGTGACCGCACTCCTCATCCTAGCCAAGGATATTACGCACAACCTTAGAATTGACCCACATAAGTTACCAACACATCCATGGCTGGCAAGTGTCCACTCATCACTCACACCTTTTATCTCTACATGTACCATATGATTTTACTTACATGCACCATACAATTTTGCTCCACTTAACTACTGACAATCCACCTTCTCTCCATTCTGAATCATAAATAGTAACTAGCTATAGCACTATAAAACCCTCATACATCCATAGATGCTAGTTATGCTTATATTTTCCTATTTGATCTTCGGTCATATATCATATATCATGTCTCAGTATCTTCTACATACTGGATTCAATCCTCTCCAATTATATCTGTCTCAATCCATCTATATTGGCTCGGATCTCTCTCGTCTTCAAGTCTCATAGTGATCTGTATCCTCCCTGATCATCCCTTAGCTGTAGAGCCTCGCTCCAGCCAGATCTCTCATTCCCACTTCCCTCATCTACGATCTCCCTCTTGGTAACTCGCTCATAGCCATTGAGCCTCTGCTCCAGCTACTGGACTTGATGCTTCACTCTCAAATCATCCTTGCACCTTGTTAAAGCACCACATTACCCTCGGTAACTTACCGCGCATTCAGTTCTTGCTCAGTGGCCCTCGAATTGGATTTGGTAGCCCTATACACATTCTACTAACTCTAAATAACAGGTTTTGGACCAGGTCTAACAGTAGCTAACTAAAATGAGCATTGAATAACTATGTAGTTAATAAGCTGAGTCCGAAAGCAAGAGCTAAGATAAGATAAGAGAGTGTACTTAGAGTTTGATCTAGGTAGCTGTCACATATGCCCTCCAAGGCTTTGCAAAAAGCCTCCATAGTAAATAAGTAGTAAGTAATTAAAGGGATGTGTGTTTTTAAAGGGGGGATCTAATAATCATGACAGGGTTGCTTGTTGGAACCATGCTGTTTTCATACCTGCTCGAGGATGGCCATGTGAGTGATTTTACAGATGCCAATAATATCTTTGTGGAGCAGCTGTCTGCGCTCGATGAGCCCTTGATTGTCAAGCCAGTTATAGTCCTCAGGTGAAAGGTGTTGTGTGTGCGTGTAATTTTTGAGTACATGTGCGTATTTGGCGCTAGAGATGGCTGGCTTGTGGCAGATGATGCATCCAGTTTCTGATGGGTATGCGAATTTTGCATCATGCTGATGGTTCCAGATTTTAGCCCATTTGTGGATGCCAATAGGCTTGATCATATTGAATCTGTGTTGTACTCCGTGGTCATACTGCAAGTAAGCATGCAGCATAGTGGTTGATACCATGAGATTTTGAGTGGACGAGGGGCATCAGATGAAAATCTTTCTGTGGTAAGAGGTGGCATCAAGGAATGGGATTAATGGGTTTTTGAACTTAGGTTGGTAGCCTCTTCCCTGGGTTTGGTTATTATGAGATGGAGCAGCGAAATTAGCAACAGAGGTTTGTCAATGAGGTGGGCTGGCAGGGTCAACAACCATAGGGAAATAGTTGACAGTGTGATTGTTATGAGATGTATCAGCAAGGTGTGAAGGGGAATGGGTGCAAGAAGCAGAGGTGGAATTGTTCTCAGGTTGCTTCCTCTGAGGTGCAGAAGACAGCATGCCACTATGCTGTGATGAGTTCTTGGAGGTGGCTGTGAATCCTGAAGTAGTACCTGTTGCTGTCACAGTGTAGGTACTGTAGTCAATGATACCATCATTGTCAGTGCCAGTTCTGTGAGCACTGGTGTCTGTGAGATGTCCAAGAGCAGTCCCAGTGATAACTCCCAGCTCCCTGAAGCTGGGAGGATCAAAGTCAGGTTCGTCAGCAGTAGACATTGAGTAGCTTTTCGAGTTTGTTGTTCAGCGGGGGTGAGTTTGGCTATTGCCAATTTTTATAGGGTTACTTATATCTTGTCAGGCATCTTCTACAAATAAATTTATTGCACCAAGTTTGATCTAAGGGTCATTTGGTAATTTTCCTGTCCCTGACTTCAAGTCTGATATGTCTTCAATGCCTATAGCATTGAAGTAGTCTTCTAATGCAACAAGGTCTTTAACTTTGGTATATGGTAGCCATGTAATGTCTCTGGCTTTCCATAATACTTCAAATATAGCTCTAGTTTTAGAGCCTGAATGCCTGAGTATCTTGTTGACAGCCCATTCTGGCTCAGGGTCTGTATCTTCGAAGTTCCATATTTGGTTATCCATTCTCCCTGGAAATAACCTATCATTGTTAGGTACATGCATTTGCAGTAATGATGAGTGGAACACATTGTGAACACCTCTATTTTTTAGTCTACTAGGTAGTTCAATCCTGAACGAATTGTTTTTGAAGTCCTCTAAAATTTTATAAGGTCCAATAAATTTCAGGACAAATTTTCTGGCAAGTCCTTTTGGGAATCTAATATTCTGTGTCAAAATATAGACAAGTTCTCCTAGTTCAAATGGAGTAATTCGTCTTTTTCTATTGGTGGCATGAGTTTGTTTCATTCTCACTGTCAGAATACTATCATGGGCTGACATTATTGCACTTTTTAGCTTCTGAGCATAAGTTCAGACTCCTGCATATTTGGATGAGCTGGGGTCGTTCCAAATAAATGTTCTAGGCATTCTTCCATTGTTTAGGAAGAATGGTGCATAGCCAGTGCTTTCAGAGCGAGCCGAATTAATTGCAGGTAGTTTCATCACCCAATCTTTTTGGTTTGGACTGATACATTGTCTTATTAAAGTTGTAATCATTCTATTGGCACATTCTGTAGCTCCATCAGTCTCTGGGTGGTATGCACTTGACATTTTTAGTTTAGATCCTATTAAATTGTTGAGATGTTGCCAAAAAGTACTAGTGAATAAAACATCTCTGTCACTTATTATATTCTTTGGTAGTCCATGATGCTTATAGACTTCTGAGAAAACTAATTCAGCTATTTGTTTCGCTTTATAATTAATGCGGCTGGGTACTAGATGTACCATTGATGTTAATAAATCAATTATAACTGTAATTGAGTCATAAGATGCATTTCTATCCTTTGATTCTGGAAGTGGTCCTACAAAATCAATTCCTATTGATTCCCATGGTGAACTGGGAACATCTAATGGATTTAATAAGCCATAAGGCTTTTGATTGTTAGGTTTACTTCTTATGCAAGTCATGCATGAATCACAGAAAGCTTGTGTATCATTCACCATTTCTTTCCACCAGACATGGTCTCTTAGGTAGGATAATGTCTTTCTTGGTCCTAAATGAGCTAATATTGAATGTGCTTCTGAAATTACTATTTTGTGAGCACTTCTGCCATTAATTTCGATTTTAGGTATGCACAGTAGTTTGCTTCCATCCTTTTTCAAGTATATTAATCCGTCTTTTGATACTTCGAAGTTCTTGTAGTTCTTAGGGTTTTCTAGAATGTGTTTAAAGACAATGTCTGTACCATATTTGCCTTTCAATTCTTCTAAAAGATCAATTTTATTGCGACCTTCGCAAACTGCTTCTACAAGTGTTGGTGTATTCATTTGTGTTTGATTGGCATCATTGATAAATTCCAATTCGGGTAATTCTTTGTGAGTAGTTGCCATTTCAGGCGTTTGTTTCTCATTATTATTTTTCAAGATTGGTACTCTTGTACTATTGTTTTGAGACACATTGTTGTGTTCATCTATGGTTATCTTGCCCTCCTTTTGTCCCTTCAGTCCCTGAAGGATGAAAAATTGCTTCATTCTGGCTGCAAATTCTTTTGATGTCTCTGGTCTGCCTGTTTCTGCTGGGGGTATCTCTTTCTGGGACTTGGATCTTGTGCTATTCTTGGTTCTCTTGGAGCTTTCACATGCTTGTATCTTTTTGGTGCCTGCTTGCAATTCTTCCACTTCTCTTTGGTCTATTTTCATTCTGCTGGCATCTTTTTCGCGTGCTGTTTCTTTGTGATTCGTTACCGATTTACTGGTTTTCTGAGCATGTGATTTTGGTGTGCTCTGACTTTCTGATCTGCTTTGACTCCATCATCTTGTGTCTGCACTTTTGTGCATTCAGTTGGTACTCTTACTCTGTTACTGCGTCTAGGATTAACTGCTGCGCCCTCCGTTCCTACGAACAGTGGCATTGTTACAAGATTACTGGTTTCTTTGAGAGAATTATTGTCTACCACATCATGGTATGTGTATTCACTTCTGGCTCAAACTGTGCCTGGTTTTTCATTGGAGTACATTCTGGATAGCGTGTCCAACAATGTATTTTCACTTCCAGGTATGTAAATTACTTCGAAATCGAACATTGCAAACATTTCCATCCACCTGGCTTGTCTACCAGATAAGTCTCGTTGCTTAAACATGTATTCAAGGCCTTTGTGGTCTGTGTACCATTTAAAGTGCATGCCCTGTAGTATATCATGATGCTGCATCATTGTTTCTAGCCCTGCTAACATTTCTATTTTGTGTACAGGGTAATTTTGTTGCGCTTGGTTTAATTTGGTGGAATAGAATGCAGCAACTTTCACTGTTTTCCAATCTTCTCCTTGGCTTACAATGCCAGCGATTCCAGTGAGGCATCCATCAGTTACTACATTGATAGGTGGTGCATTAGGTGAGTAATTGATTGGTTTTCGATGATGGTCTTTGTGTTCTGAAGCAAGGCATTTGATATCTTCAAATGCACATTGGTGAGTGTATTCCCATCTGAATGGGACTGTATTTCCTGTTAATGAGTGTAACACTCCCATAGGGATTCTAACTTTTGCAATGTCGTCTGCAAGATATCCTGCCAATCCTAGGAATCCACTGAGTAAGTCACGTTGCATTGGCATTTTCCATCTTATTAACACATCAACTTTATCAGGGTCCATTCGGATACCTTCATTGTCGACAATACAACCTAGAATCTTCAATTCCTTTTGAAGAAAATGTAATTTCTTTTCACTAAGGTAAAATTGGTTCTTCTTTAGTATATCTATTACTAATTTGACATGTTTTATATGTTCTGACAGGGTGTTTGAATAGATAATTATGTCATCCAGATATATTTCAATAAATTGACCTAAGTACAGTGAGAACAGGTGTGTCATTACTGTTTGAAATGTTGTGGTGGCATTGCAGTCACCCTGTTGTACTACTGAACTTTCCATTGTTCCATCAGGAGTTACCATAATCGAGTTTTTGACATTGTCAGGGTGTATACAAATTTGCTCATATGTGTCTTGGCCATCAACTGTGGATCAGTATGGTGCGCGTGCTACACACAAAAGTATACTGTTCATGTTGGGTAATGGCGAAGACATCTTCTTCGTATTTTTGTTTCTTTCCCTGAGGTCTACAACAGTGCGTAATTGTGGTATTTCTCCTTTCTTACTGATTTTTGGAATTAATAACATAGGCTTAGCATTAGGTGCTGTTACAAGTCTCCAGCAACCAGTTTTCAAATAGGTGTCTCATTTTTCAACCCATAATGGTCCTAGTGCCTCTGGGCATTTTGATGGTCACCAAGTATAATGCCTTTCTGGGACAATCAAGGGTATGCGATGATTAATTTCGCGTAGTGGAGGTAAGGGGGTTTCACTAGCCTTCTTACATATTGGTTTAGCATAATTCATTAATTCCTTTCACGCTTTTTCTAGTTTGTCTTTGAACAAGGCAGTTGCTTGTGAGGCAAGCTTTGTTACTCAGGGTCCTTTCATAGGTTGCGCATTGTCTGACCCAATGACTATGCTTGGTGGGTCGACTGTTAATGTTACTTTGTGCTGAAATAACCAAGGTGTTCCTAGTATCAAATTGTAATTTGACACATTTATTATATCAAAGTATCTTTTTCATTTATGTTTTGATACTCAAACTGAACTTGTGTTCCATGGTTTATTTTAGATTGTGACCCTTGGACAGTGAGTTGCACTGATAATGGGTTTTTTAACTCAATTTTCGGAGTGTTTAATTGCTCAGCTAGTGTGGACGACATGAAATCACCCAGTGAGCCCGAGTCTACAAGAGCTTGTGCAGGGTGGCCATTTATTTTGACGACAATTACTATGGGACATGGTATGGTATGTGAGGCATCTTTAACCATAGTGGAGTTACGTTGTATAGATGGGTAAGTCCCTGATTACAAGTCTTATGTAATAAGAATAATTCTTTTAGGGAGATTTAGTAGAGCATTTTGTCGCCATCAGAAGTGAGCAAAAATTGTACATCAGCAGCATGCACTGCCACCCCGGCATCTCAAAAATCGCCTTTTATGGAGATAGCACGTGATATTTGGCATTGATAAGCACCTGATGCACAAATTCAAGAATATTATTTCTACAAATATAATAAATACCCAGGAGACTGCAGTAATATATATTCGCAACATAGTAACATATCATGATGCTTATTAATTTTAATAGGTATGTATAGGATGTAGGGAATGCATTCCATTCTTTGACAATGGAAGACTGGACGAGTGGCCTGTTTATCCCAACCAATCACAGGTGTTTTCGGCAATTGCCAAATGGTTGAACTTGGGTGCCTTTCCATCCGTTGCTAATTTTCTCATCCATCACCTCCATACCTGCTGCTACCACCTGCCACTATCGCCGCCACGCACCATGTGCCCCTCCTCTCCAATAGAGATGTGGGCTGGTGTGCTCTTCCACCATGATGTCTGCAAGGGACAATGCCCAGCAAGACAACCCACGGCGATGAGGACGAGGAAGAGGAGAGTGCAAGGAGAAGGAGGAGCACAAGGAGGGCAAGAAGGAGAGGGTGAGAGGGAAGAAAGGAGCACAAGGAATGGAGAATGGGAAAGAGGAGAGGACGGAGAGGATGAGGGGAGGATAGCAAGGGGAGAGTGAGGACGAGGAAAGGACAAGGAGGAGGAGGAGAGGGCGAGGAGGACAAGGAGAGGGCGAGGAGGACAAGGAGAGGGTGAGGAGGAGGAGAGGAAGAGGAGAGGAAGATGAGAGGGCGAGAGGGAGGAGAGAGCAGTGAGGTGGAGGAGGAGTTGCAACCGCCCCCTTCTACATGGGCACACCACCTGGCCCTCTCTCCTCCTTCAATGTGGGTGCACTGTGCCCGGCCCTCCCTCCTTCTTTAACATGGGCATGCCCCTCCTTCCCACTCCACCTCCTTCGGTGTGGGGACAGCCTGCCTGCCTGCACCTCCTCCTTCAACGTGGGTGCTCCCTGGCAGCCCGCACCTCCTCTGATGTAGGCACTGTCGACCTAGGCACCGGCTAGTAGGTAGGAATATAATATAGAATCCCTAGAATAACCTGTATACCTAGAAAATAA
>JASFCW010000227.1:0-14763 GCA_036936985.1 Crucibulum cyathiforme
ATAAGAAAGTTAGATGGTCAGTATAGTAGAAATCAATACAGCCAACTTTAGACTAGTCAAAAGACTATAAGGAACTTGTCATGAATGATCATTTTGATTATTCTTTTCTTTTTCTTTTCTAATTATTAAACAGTTTATTATAGTTTCATCAACAAAACCAAACAAAGCTGACTCATGTTGACACATGAGGATAACACACAGTAGTCATACATATTTCATTTCATTCTATTTTTAATATATACATGCTTGTAACATATGTCACAGTATGCAGCTGCAGTGCACAGTCACTAATATTAAATACACATGTAGTATACACGTCTTGACTCACTGATACCATGAATCTTTATGAACATGTTTCTTAGTATATATAGTAGTAGTATTTTGTTTGTATTCTGTAGTCTTTAGCTGGTCGTTTCTTACTGCCAATACTATTGGTCTCATACCTCTCCTCATCTCTCTCTCTCAAGTTTGTAGTTTGTGTATCAACCTCAGCACTCTCTGGTATAGAGTAGTGTTGACATGCCTGACAAAAGCTAAAGACTTCCTCCACCAACCTCAATTCTCAGCTACCTCAAACCTTTAACTCCGCTATGTACCCTTAGTTCCCTGTTCATCACAACTCACCCCTCCCCTATTCTTTCATCCCTTTTCGTCATCATCTCAGCCTGCAGAACAGAGAATGTTGTGTTAGTCAGACCAGACAACATAACAAAGAGAAACATTGAGCCCATCTCTTTGTAGTTGATCATCAAGGGAGCATACTCTATCTTTGGAGACAGTACAATCCACTAGGTGCCTTTTGGAAGAGAAGAAGGCACTAGTTCTGCATCTCAAGAAAGCAGTCTCTTTATGAATCTCCCTACTATTCCGTTTGAAAGGTCTGCTGTTGGTCAACAGTAAGAAGCTACACTTCACAGTTTAGTACAGTCACATGCCAGTTACCTGTTCCCAAACCAAGAAAACCCTCCACACCCATACCATCCATATTATTCCTCCCTACATTCCTAAACCTATCAAAACCACACACCATACCACTACACCCATTAATGTAGTAATCAAGAAGGAGGAATCTCCTGAAATCCCCATAATCCTTTTCAACTGCACACCCACACACCATCATCTCCCTACACCTGAATACCCCAAATCCAAAGAATCCTATGATCCGAACGACATTCCCACCTGCCCAACAGTACTCTGACAACAACTCCGCATAGGAAAACAATTATACATTGGACACCAGTTGCAGGCATTTGGACTGTAAAATGGACCCCACCAGCATTCCCCTTCCCCCTGATGAAGCAGGTACCTTCAAGACACCATCCCCCTGTCAGTGATAGAATTGTTATACAACTTGCTAGTTGGCATACTAGGCTTGTTGAGGAACTGGGTTCATTTCCTGGAATGAACAATGGTCACAACTGAAAAAGTTGCAAAAGAAATGAAAAAGCAGAATGAGTGTGCTGGTCCCCATCTAAAACCACAACCACCGAAAGGCTATCATGGTGAAAAGACAATGGCAACCAACTGAATGAAATCACTGGAGATCTATTTCCTACAGATGGGAATAGAAGAAATGGCACACTCTGAGAGGATCCACTTCACGTTAAGCTTGATCTCTGGAGGAGAAGGGAACAGAGCCCAGAATTGGGTTGGAAATTGTTACATGGTTATCATGCACGATTGGCAGCTGAATGCCCAGGGTCAATGTGATGATTATATTAAAGAAGAAATGAGTGATTGGAAGAGGTTCAAGGAATGGTTCCTTCAACACTTCTCCAGTTACTCGGAATGACAAGATGCTCAGGATGCCTTAGGAAGGCTATACCAGGGTAAATGGAATGCAGAGGATTACACCCAGAAGTTCTGGGAACTTGGACAACTCACCAGTTACAATGAAGAGACTTTGATTTATAAATTCAAAGCTGGAGTCAATGCTGATCTGTTGAAAACAATAATCACTGCCAGGTCACCAGAAACAATTACACAGTATATGGATTATGCTGTCAAATTAGACAGAGAACTTTGAAATGTGGACAGGAACAGCTGAAAGGCAAAAAACTTTGGAAGCCAAGTTGTGGCACCAAAGCAAATCCCTTGGAAACAAACCACAATGACCCAAACCACACAGATGACACTGGTAAAAGACCCTAATGCTATGGATATTGATTCTATGAGAAAAAATGGACAATGTTTTAATTGCACACAGAAAGGACATTTATCTAGGGACTGCCAACAGCCTAAAAAGCCAAGGCAATATGTGACAAGAGTAGTTACCACAGACACACCAGTAGCTAGTACATTGAACACCAGTAGCACAACACCTGTAGTTTATAGCCTGGAACTGATGAAGATTGCTGAGCAACTTCAAAAGTCTGGTTTTCATCATGGTCAGACATGAGCATGAATGCTCTGACCAAGAACAATTCTTTTGTTTCTTCTAACATAGTCATTCCAAACATACATGATGATTTATTGAAAAAACAGAATGAATTAAGTGCAAGAAAGTTCGAACAAGTAACAGTGAAACCTGGAAGCATTGAATGGACAGCTAGACAGTTGAAAATTCATAAACCAGAAATGGCAATTAGCATACTCAATATGTGGGTCCACTCGAAACGATCTAAGGAAGTCTCCAACCAAACAGTTGAAGACCTTAACAAACTTTCAGATACAGAAGTAGTTGAGGTCCTTAATGAACTAAGACAACCTAAGAAATAAATTTGAGGAAATAATGGTCAACAAATAGATTTGGAGTTAATCATTCAAACAGTTGATGATAAATGAAAGTTTAAAGTCAAAGCATTATTAGACAGTGGATGCACTGGAAGTTGTATTGATGCGACATTCGCAAAAGAAAATGGAATTAATATGCGAAAATATCCATGACCAATTCCTGTTTACAATGCAGATGGAACTTTTAACTCTGGAGGATCTATCACGGATTATGTGGAAATGAATGTTCGAATTAAAGATCATCAGGAATGACTTCATTTTGCAGTATCTAACCTCAGAAAGGCTCAGATGTTCATTGGTCATGATTAAACTCCATAACCCAGAAATCAACTGGAAGAATTCTAAAATCGAATTCACTAGATGTCCTTTGGAATGTACACCATTAGTCCGAACTCTGACTCCTGAAGAAGAGGATGACATTATCAATATTGACAAACCCGAAATCAAAGATGGAGAACATCTCTTGATAATAGATTTGAATAAGGAAATACAATACCAAGCCTTTCAAACTAAATTGTCAAAACTCACTGAACAACAATCAAAGGCCAAAAAGACAAAAACCTTCGAAGAAACAGTTCCTAAAGCATATCACGAGTTCAAAGATGTCTTTTCAAAAGAATCCTTTGATGAAATGCCACCAAGACATCCATGGGATCATGCTATCAAATTAATACCTGATGCAAAGGTTTTAGATTGCAAAATTTATCCATTAAACCTCGCAGAACAAGGAGAACTTGATAAGTTCCTAACTGAAAACCTTTAGTCCAGATGTCTTAGACCCTCAAAGTCACCAATGGCATCTCCATTCTTCTTTGTCAAGAAAAAAGATGGATCTCTTCGACCTGTACAGGATTATCACTGATTGAATGATATCACAATTAAAAATAGATACCCTCTGCCACTTATTCAAGAACTAGTTGATAAGCTCAGAAAAGCAAGGTATTTCACTAAATTGGATGTTTGATGGGGCTTCAACAATGTCAGAATTAAGGAAGGAGATGAATGGAAAGCTGCATTCTGAACCAATCGAGGATTATTCAAACCACTTGTAATGTTTTTAGGCTTAACAAATTCACCAGCCACATTTCAAACTATGATGAACATGATCTTTAAGGCATAAATTGATGAAGTAAAAGTCATTATCTACATGGATGATGTACTTATCTTCACAGCTACACTTGAAGAACATCAAATCATGGTAAAAAGAGTTTTACAGAAATTTAAAGACCATAAACTCTTTTTAAAACCAGAGAAATGCACTTTCGAACAAGCTGAAGTAGAATATCTCAGTATTCTTGTTTCTTATAACCAAGTAAGAATGGATCCAGCAAAAATCCAAGGAGTAGTTGAATGGCCAACACCTCAGAACAAGAGGGATGTTCAGCAATTTTTAGGATTTGTTAATTTCTATAGATGATTTATAATGGGATTTGCACAAGTAGCCAAACCATTAACAGAATTAACTGGAAATAATACTTGGAAGTGGACAAAGGAACAAGATGAAGCTTTTGCAGAAATGAAGAAGAGAGTAACATCAGCACTGGTTTTAGCAATGCCAAATGATACAGGCAAATACCATGTAGAAGTAGACTCCTCTGACTTTGCAAATGGTGGAATTTTATCTCAACAACAACTCAATGGAACATGGTGACCAATAGCATTCATATCTCATGCTTTAAATAGTAGAGAAAGAAATTATGAGATTTATGATAAGGAAATGCTTGCAATAATGATGGCTTTAGATAACTGGAGACAATATCTTCTAGGAGCTAAAGAAGTATTTGAGATTTGGACAGATCATAAAAATCTCGAATATTTTAGAAAACCCCAGAAACTAAATCAAAGACAAGCCAGATGGGTGACCGAAATGCAAGAATTCCATTTTACACTCGAACATAAAGCCAGAAAGCAGATGGCTAAAGCAGACTTCCTCTCAAGATGAGCAGGTCATAAGAAGGGGGTAAATGACAATAAAAATGTCATAATGCTCAAACCAGAATATTTTCAGCAACACAATATTGTAGGAATTGATGAATCCCTGATATCTCGGATCAAATGAGCATCCAAAAATAGAGACAAAGTCATTGAACAGAATTTAGCAGTCAAGGAAAATGGTTGGAAAGAACTTGAAGATGGGACCATTACATGGATGCACAGAATCTATGTACCCAGAGACAAAAAACTTTGAGAAGAAATCATCAATCTACATCATGACACAGCAACAACTGGACATCCAGGATGATATAAAAACTCAGGAGTTGATAACATGGAATTACTGGTGGCCTAGACTGCAGGCTGACATTAGAAAATACATTAGTGGATGCAAAGTTTGTCAAAGGACTAAGCTGAACCAAACATCACTTGCTGCACCATTAGCACCAAACACAGTTCCAATGAAACCCTGGGAAATAATATCAGTTGACTTAATTGGACCTCTTCCAGAATCATTAGGATCAAATACTATTCTTGTCATCATAGATCAGTTCACCAAAGCTGCAAAGTTCATTCCAATGACAATTGAGATCACATCCATGGGAGTTGCCAAAGAATTCAGGGACCACATATTTAGAAACCACGGACTTCCAAAATGAGTAAATAGTGATTGAGGACCACAGTTTGCTTCTCAATTTATGAAGGATTTGTTTAATCTCCTTGGAATGTCACAGAATCTGTCAACGGCATATCATCCTCAAACAGATGGACAAACAGAAAGAGTTAATCAAGAAGTTGAACTCTATCTAAGGATCTTTGTCAATCATAGACAAGATGATTGGTCTGAATGGATGTCACTTGCAGAATTCTCTTACAATGATAAGGTTCATATGTCAACTGGTTATTTGCTGTTCTTCTTAAATTCAGGACAGCATCCCTGGAAAGGAATTGAACCTTCTGGAATAATTAAAACTCAGAGTGTTCAAGAATTTGTCGACATGATGACATGTACATGCCAAGAAGCCAAAGCATTGCTTAAAATCACTGCTGAAAACATGAAACATTTCTATGACAGATTGACAAAACTGTCATGGGAATACAAATCTGGAGATAAAGTTTATTTGGAAGCAGTTAATATCACAATGGATAGACCAGCCAAGAAATTGGAAGATAAATGATATGGACCATTCAAGATACTTGAGAAAATCAGATCATCAGCTTACAAGCTGAAATTACCTGCTCAATGGAAAAGAAAACACCCAGTCTTTCACAAATCTTTATTAACACCATTTGTTGAACCCTGTCATGTCCGGAAACTTCTTATGCACATTTCACGCACCTTCCACATATTTCCGTTCTCACAATAACTATTTCCTTTTTAGTAGGACATTTCTTAGTTATCGTTTCCATGACATTTTATATTTGAACTTGACAATTAGTATTATCACCTGACCCTTTCTTCCGCATTCTTATGCACATTATTCCACCTCCCTTATTATGTCTTACTTTGACATCTTGACATATATCTCACATCTTGTTTCCAATCCCCATTTATATGGACAATTAGTTTAGTTAGTATAAATACTTCAGTTTGTACTACTACAAACTTCAGTTCGAAAATCAACTACATTCTATACTCCTGACTTCTTCCACACTTGTTCCACTTTATCCGCCCTTGTAGTCTTAGGCCTTGAGCCTTTACTACATCTCTGACACTATGATATCTGACCCCCTTGACAAATCCAGGACACCCGAATAGATTGCGAAGGGTGCAGCACATAAGCTGAAGCCAAGTCCATCCAATCTTTTCACGCACTCCTCCCGACATTTTCCCACACACCCTTAGTCCGTCTCCATTACGTAACAGTATTTTCGAACTCACACTTCGAATCTATTCACAATCATGGCTACCACTACTGTTGCCTTCTCCAGTACTGTCCCTGCCCATAAAACCAAGGCATCTAAGAAGGCCTGTGAGACTACTGTCGACGCACCCTCTCTGGTCACTCGGCGTGTCTCTGTTACTCCTGGGCCTACCAGTAATCAATCGTGTCACAGCTTCCTTACACCTCTACCTTCGGAAGCACCTCGGGGATCTTCCCGCATTCCATCTGCCCCTTTATTCCCAACCCCACCTCCTGTTGATGGCGGCGACGACGGTGATGATGAGGGTAATGATGGCAATAATGATGATCACGCCCCACCACCTCCCGGCGGTAATGACCCTTTTGATCATGGTGACAATGATCCCTCTGATCACGGTGACAATGGTGACGATGCCCCTTTTGATGACGATCTGTCCGACAATGACTCTGATTCCGATGCTCCTGAACCAAACCTGGCTAGCGCGCTTCAAATGATTGCTCGCGCGCTCAAGAGGAGTACTCTGGATGAAGGCAAAGTCAAAGTCCATGAGCCTGACACCTTCGATGGTACTGAGCTGAAGAAGCTTCGTCAATTCATTTTACAGAATCAGCTCTATTTTAGGGATAAACCCAGGTCCTTCCCTCGTGATTGCAAGAAGGTTAACTTTACCTTATCTTATCTCAAGGGCTTGGCCTTGAAGTGGTTCCAGCCTGACTTGGAACACGATAGGGATAGGCCTTGGATGAACGTTTATCCGACTTTTCTCGCAATTCTCCGCAGCAACTTTGGTCCAGTCAATCCTGTTGCAGATGCTGAGACCGACCTCGAGAACTTGCGCATGGCTGACAACCATCAAATTGTCAAATACAACATCGCATTTAACGAACTCTCCAGCCTTGTCGACTACAATCAGCCAGCACTTTGCTGTGCTTATTACCGTGGTCTTCCTGCGCGTATTAAGGATGAGATTTCCCGCATGGGTAAACCCACCACATTAGCCGGCATGCGCCTCATTGTGCAAACTGTTGACCACCATTACTGGGAACGGCGTGCTGAAGTAGCTAGGGAATCTAAGGGCAGCAGCTCTAGCAAGGACTCTAGCAACAAGGGTAAATCCAGCAAACCTGATTCTAGGAATTCTGGCAACAACTCTTCGGGTGGCTCTAAGCCTACCAACAGCAATAATAGCACCAACAATTCCGGCAAATCGTCCTCTGGCTCCCCTTCCTCGTCCTCTTCTGGTAATAATAACCAGAAGAAAGCCAACCCTCTCACCGAAAAACTCGGAAAGGACAGCAAATTGACACCACAGGAATGCCAGCATCGATTCGACAACAGCTTTTGCATGTTCTGTGGAGGTTCTGGGCACGTTGCGAAGGACTGCCCAAAGTCGAATTCTTCCACAGCAAAAGCGAAAGCCTGTGCTGCGACCTCGAGTAATGCCTCTACTTCCAAGTCTAAGGACTCAGAAAAATAGAGAGCAATCCTCAGGACTCTGCACAGGCTGAGGATTGCGCTGAACTCAACCGTGCTTATATGGAGGTTAAACTCAATGCATCCACTCTTTCTGCTCCCTCGAACTCTTTGTATTTTACGCTTATTTCTCTGCTTTTGTCCGACTCACTTCTCCTGATTAAGGCTATGCTGGACTGTGGCTCTTCCCACTGCTTTGCTGATATGGACTTTGTACACAAACATGCTCTTCCTACTACAACTGTACCTCCTGTGGAAATAACATTATTTGATGGTGTCACCAAAACCTATATGACTGAATCTCTGGATCTCCCTGTGCAATTCCCTATGGGTGAAACTATGACCATTGCATTTTATGTAACAAAACTGGATTCCTCTTGTTCTGTGATTCTTGGATACAACTGGCTCACCTGCTACAATCTGTTGATTGACTGGGTATTGGGCAGTATTTCTTTCCATCCACATTTACTTGACACCCCAGCTCCAATTATGATGTCTTCTGCTAGAGCCTCTAAGGTTTCTATGCAGTCCCCTTCTATTGATCTTCCGACCTCACTTCCGATTCTTCCACCTCCTAGCATTTCTATCATTAATGCTGCTGCGTTCATGAGAGCTAGTAAGCTTCCTGATGCACAAACTTTCCAGATTTATATCTCTGCGCCAAGCACTACTGCTTTTTCCGCAACAGTCAACACTTCTCCTGATATTTCCGCAGTTCCACTGGAGTACCACGAGTTTGCAGACATTTTCAGCAAAAAGAAAGCTGACACTCTTGCCCCTCACCGACTTTATGACTTGAGGATCAATTTGGAGGATGGTACTTCCCCTCCTTTTGGTCTGATTTATTCTCTGTCTCAGTCTGAATTAACTGCTCTCCGTGAGTTCATTGACGAACATCTCTCCATTGGGTTTATTCGCCCCTCTCAATCCTCTCATGGTGCTCCTGTACTTTTTGTCTGCAAGAAAGATGGCTCTCTTAGGCTCTGTGTCGACTATAGAGGTCTCAACAAGATCTCAAAGAAAGACCAGTATCCTTTACCACTTATTTCTGACTTGCTGGACGCCCCTCACAAAGCTCGGGTTTATACTAAAATCGATCTCCGACATGTGTATCATCTCGTCAGAATTGCTGATGGTGATGAATGGAAAACTGCATTCTGTACTCGCTATGGCTTGTTTGAATGGCTTGTTATGCCATTCAGCCTCACCAATGCTCCTGCAGCCTTCCAACACTTCATGAACGACATCTTTAGTGATCTATTGGATGTTAGTGTCATTGTCTATCTAGACGATATTTTGATTTATTCCGACGATTTAACACAACACTGCAAACATGTCAAGGAAGTCTTGAAACGCCTTAGAAAACACGGTTTATATGTGCGTGCAGACAAATGTGAATTTCACACTGACTCTGTGGAATACCTTGGCTACGTCCTTTCTCCTGATGATCTAACTATGTCAAAAGATAAAGTACAAATCATTCAAGACTGGCCAGAACCGCGTAAAGTCAAAGACATTCAGTCTTTCCTTGGCTTCACCAACTTTTACCATCATTTCATTTTCAATTATTCTGATATAGTTGTTCCTCTTACCCGACTTACGCGAAAAAGTGCACCTTGGAGTTTTGACGACGCTTGTAGAAAGGCATTCAACGACCTTAAGCAAGCATTCACTACAGCTCCTATTCTTACCCATTGGATCCCTGACACGCAACTCATCATTGAAACAGATGCTTCTGATTATGCTCTTGCTGCTATCCTGTCTATCATCACAGCTGATGGTGAGATTCACCCTATCGCTTTCCATTCCCGCACTTTTACCACCCCAGAATTAAATTATGACACTCATGACAAGGAACTCCTGGCTATCTTTGAAGCATTCAAAGTCTGGCGACATTATCTTGAAGGCTCTGGCGAGCCTATTGATGTCGTCACTGATCACAAGAACCTGGAGTACTTTGCCACCACCAAGATCCTGACCTGCTGTCAGGCACAATGGTCTGAATATCTATCGCAATTTAATCTAGTCATTCGTTTCCGTCCCGGTAAACTAGGAACTAAACTGGACGCTTTGACTAGAGGATGGGATGTCTATCTTAAAGGGGGGAACAGCGACTATGCCAGTGTTAATCTGCACAATTTCCAACCTGTTTTTACACAAGAACAACTGGCATCGTCCCTTAGGGCTTCTACTCTCATTACCCCTGTCTTACATGGTGCTATAGTTATGGACTTGGAACAGCTTCACAAGGATATTTTAGCAGCACTCCCTTCAGACCCGATTGCAACCGCACATTTAACCGACTTGGAATCTCACCCACAATGGACTATTTCTGAGAGTGGCTTACTTTTATGCGATGGTCATATCTTTGTTCCCGAGTCTAATAATCTTCATCTTCACATTTTACAGATAAAGCACAATCATATTCTCTCTGGACACCTTGGGCAAAACAAGACAATTGAACTTATTCACCATGACTATACTTGGCCTGGACTTAGGACTTTCGTCAAGGATTATTGTAAGTCTTGTACTACTTGTATGAGATCTAAAGCACAGCAACATAAACCTTATGGTACGCTCAAACAATTGCCTATTCCTGAACGCCCTTGGAACTCTATCTCTATGGACTTCATCGAGAAACTACCCTGCTCTTCTGGCTTTGATTCTATCCTAGTAGTTGTTGATCGACTCTCCAAACAAGTTATTTTTATTCCAACACATGACACAATCACTTCTTCCGAACTTGCACAACTCTTTGTTATCCATGTCTTTTCTAAGCATGGTGTACCATCCCACATGACATCTGATCGAGGAAGTGAATTTGTCTCGCACTTCTTCCACTCCCTCGGAAAAGCTCTTGACATGACCCTCCATTTCACTTCTGGATACCACCCCGAAGCTGATGGTCAAACTGAGCGTGCTAATCAAACTCTGGAACAATACTTGCGAACTTACTGCAGTTATCAGCAAGATAATTGGTCTGACCTTTTACCGCTTGTGGAATTCGCCTACAACAATGCACCTAGCACTACTACTGGCGTCTCTCCCTTCTTTGCCAACAAAGGTTATCATCCCAACATCACCGTCCATCCTGAATGTGACCTCGCCTCTGCCCGTGCTAAGGACTTTGTTACTGATCTCGACAAACTACACCAATTCTTGAGGGAACAAATGGCTGAAGCGCAAAAACGATATCAAATTCCCGCAGATAAGCGACGTTTACCCACACCCGAATTTAAGCTTGGTCAACAAGCCTTCGTTAAAGCTCAGTTCTTCAGAACTACTCGACCTTCAAAGAAACTCACTGAGAAGTACTTAGGACCTTTTGAAATCATTGGCACTGCAGGCTCTCGTGCATACATTCTCCACCTTCCTGACTATTTACGCGCAGTACACCCTGTCTTCCATGTTTCTATGCTTGAACCCGCAACCCCAAACACTATTCCTGACCACGTCCAACCACCTCCCCCTCCAGTGGAAATTGATGGCGACTCAGAGTATGAAATCTCTCAGATTCTGGACTCCAAGATCGACCGTCGATGAAAACCTTGTCCACTTCTTTATTACGTTCAATGGCTAGGCTATGAAGGAACTGATGAAGAATTCTCTTGGTTAGTAGCGACTGAACTGGAACATGCCCAAGAAGCTATTTCCAACTTCCACCGCAAATACCCGCATAAACCCAGACCTATCTTGTCTCTCTAGTTTCTATCTCTTCTTCTGATCTTTTTCTCTTACTTAGTTTCACATCACAAGACAAGAAAACAAACGCATTCAAATTCTATGTACAAATATTTTTATTTATTTTTCCGCACATCTTCCACCTCATTTTCCCCTTTACTCCCTCTGTGTCTGTGACTCCTCGATATCCTCCATCTCATTCCCCTTCTCCTCTTCACCTCGTTCATCCTCCTTGTGTCTCGTCCCTGAACCTCCTGCTACCGGCTCCTGATCTTCCTGCTCTTCTTCATCCTCTACAACCCTTCTGGAAATCCTCCTACACCTAACTCATTTCCTTGCATCTTTTTCCACCCTTTTCCGCAACCTCTTGTTCACCCTCTCCAACTCGTCCTCCATGGTCTTTGTCATCTCATCTGAGTATTCTTCCACTCCTTCTCCCATACCTCCATCACAACTCGCAAACTCCATCCGGCCATTCCTCAAACGAGCTAAGGGCAGCTCTTGCCACTTAGTCACCTCGCTAAGCCCCGACATCCAACGAAAAACTGCATCTCCAATGAGTGCGGGTAATTCCTCCCGGGTCCTGTGAGTCTCTTGAATGAGTTGCTCAAGCAACTCAACGACTCATGTGTTGTTCCCTGTGTCTGAACCCCTGGCCATCGTATGGGACTTCTTCAAAGGCCCTGCCTCGTCCTCACTATCCACCTTGGTGGCCTTGCATTTCCTACAGGGTCTGCTCTCGTCACCAGGCAACCTACATCCTCATTGCAAGGTGTGGCATGCCTCGCATGCTCGGCCATTCTCACTGTAACAAGTCAATTTCGCACAACTCGGAAGAATAGGCGCAATACTTACATGGGTACTAGGCATTCCATACCACTCCTTGCACACCTCTCACACTTCACTGGTGCCTCCACCAATTCCGTCCCTCATGTCTTATGACCTATCTTCCATTGTTTCCCCACATTCTCCCACGAACCCCCCGCCTTCATCGTCCTCCTTGCCCTAGCCACTGCATCAATCTGCCGTTGGGCAGCCTGAGCCTCCCTATCCCTTCGTTCTTCATCCTCCTTGTCTTTTTGCGCCTTTTTACACGCAGCCTCCTCTTCGGCTTCGCATTTGCAATCAGCCTGCGCTTGGAGCTCAGTGATCTTGGCCTCCTCATGTTCCTGAGCTTCACATTGTTGCTTGCAATGCTCTTCAGCAGACTTGACATGAGCGGCCAGGAGTTCAGCAGCGGATTTTGATGGAGTTGACATGATGGCTTAGAGAGCAGAGAGTTTTTGTTCAAATTAAGCAGTGGTAGGGGACAGGTAGAATGACGATTTTCGACTTGACACACGTCTCTCAATCAACCATGGCTAACAAAAACAAACATTATGCACAGACCTCAAGGGTTTGGTCCCTAAGGGGGGAACACTGTCATGTCTGGAAACTTCTTATGCACATTTCACGCACCTTCCACATATTTCCGTTCTCACAAT
Organism: Crucibulum cyathiforme; assembly: GCA_036936985.1. Classification (NCBI taxonomy): domain Eukaryota; kingdom Fungi; phylum Basidiomycota; class Agaricomycetes; order Agaricales; family Nidulariaceae; genus Crucibulum; species Crucibulum cyathiforme. Next base: position 13,170 of record JASFCW010000227.1, read on the forward strand.
AACTATTTCCTTTTTAGTAGGACATTTCTTAGTTATTGTTTCCATGACGTTTTATATTTGAACTTGACAATTAGTATTATCACCTGACCCTTTCTTCCGCATTCTTACGCACATTATTCCACCTCCCTTATTATGTCTTATTTTGACATCTTGACATATATCTCACATCTTGTTTCCAATCCCCGTTTATATGGACAATTAGTTTAGTTAGTATAAATACTTCAGTTTGTACTACTACGAACTTCAGTTCGAAAATCAACTACATTCTATACTCCTGACTTCTTCCGCACTTGTTCCACTTTATCCACCCTCGTAGTCTTAGGCCTTGAGCCTTTACTACATCTCTGACACTATGATATCTGACCCCCTCGACAAATCCAGGACACCCGAATAGATTGCGAAGGGTGCAGCACATAAGCTGAAGCCAAGTCCGTCTGATCTTTTCATGCACTCCTCCCGACATTTTCCCGCACACCCTTAGTCTGTCTCCGTTACGTAACAAACCCACATCATCATTCCAAAACCAGGAACCACCTCTGCCACCAGATATCATTTATGGACAACCAGAATATGAGGTTGAAGCTATTTTAGATAGCCGAATTGAACAGTCAGGACGTGGTCGTAATAGATGACCAGTAATGAAGTACTTAGTAGATTGGAAAAACTACCCAAAGGAAGCACAAACATGGGAACCTATCAGTAATCTAGAAAATAGCCTTGAACTAGTAGAAGAATTTCATAAAAGCCATCCAGCAGCACCTTGTTTACAAACACAGTCTTTACTCATTGTACCCCAACAATCCTTTGAAACTGCTCCCAGAAACCCTGGAACACTATGGCCTTCCAATGGACCAACAACACCATTGCAAATATCACCATTAGCATCATCGTTTCAGCCCTCAGACTTATCCTATTCCCCTACCTCATCTATGCAACCTACTTCACTAACCACTGTCTACTGATCAACCCACTTGACAAACCAATATGTCTCAGAGCAATGGGAGAAGTGGCAGAAGAGGAAGCAGTCTAATCATGAGGATGTGATTCTTAGAGAGGGAGTAATGTCATGAACGATCATTTTGATTATTCTTTTCTTTTTCTTTCCTAATTATTAAACAGTTTATTATAATTTCATCAACAAAACCAAACAAAGCTGACTCATGTTGACACATGAGGATAATACACAGTAGTCATACATATTTCATTTCATTCTATTTTTAGTATATACATGCTTGCAACATATGTCACAGTATGCAGCCACAGGGCACAGTCACTAATATTAAATACACACATAGTATACATGTCTTGACTCACTGATACCATGACTCTTTATGAATGTGTTTCTTAGTATATATAGTAGTAGTATTTCATTTGTATTCTGTAGTCTTTAGCTGGCCATTTCTTACCACCAATACTATCAGTCTCATACCTCTCCTCATCTCTCTCTCTCTCAAGTTTGTAGTTTGCATATCAACCTCAGCACTCTCTGGTATAGAGTAGTGTTGATGTGCCTGACAGAACTTATATAGTCAGTATAGTAAACTGAACAAAAGCTTAAATGATCAGTATAGAAATCAACAGAATGGGTGACAGT
>JASFCW010000228.1:0-14729 GCA_036936985.1 Crucibulum cyathiforme
GGTAGTCAATACCCCCTTATAACCCATAACTTTGGCCATGGACGGAAAGGTATGGGTTATGAGGATGACGACTGTATCAGATCACTCGATCTTGGACTCTTGCCACGCGAGCATGCAACCGCATAGATTCCAGGATTCTCGGGGAACACTCAATTGCCTAATTTGGGCGTACCAGTACACTCGCAAAACGGATGTATCTCCCGAACAGCAGCAAGATCGTTCGGTCAAAATAACAATGTTTGATCCCGCCTTCTCGGCAAGCGACGGTTAAGCACAGCATGTTGAGAGTCGCGTGGCAAGCACCCTGGACTTGAATGAAAGTGATCGTACAATCCGAGAACTTAAAAGACCCAGAAAGGAAGATACCCAACTAACAGTCCGAGTCGTTCAAGTATAAAAACCTGTCGCTCATGAACTTCTTGCAACCTTAGCCAACCACCCCCCATACCCCATAAAACAAAGACAGCGTACAGCACACAACCTCAGGCCGAAACACCAAACGAACAGCGAAAGCAGTCGGATTTAATTCTCTGACTACATATCGAAACGGGTAATAATACTCGCACGTGACATTTTGCGGAGGGCTGCCCAACGCCGCACGCGCCCTACACTGACAGAGCCAGCAATCCGAGCGAAAAAACGCGAATACTCACTAATAATGGCCATCTTCGAACCCTCGCGTTGCCTCTCTCTATTGGCGATACCACAAGAGAAGGATACAGGACCGGAGTTGTCGAATTTGTGAGTGGTAGCTCTAAACATTTCGTAAGAACAGTAATAATAATCGCATTACTGGCTTTTCTTCCAGCCCATTACAGATCAGCCTTCCGAGCATGGTCTTCGCCCATCAACACCAGCATGCAACAGGCGGGCCTAGCCCAGGAATATACCAGCATCAACGTCCAAGCAATGGAAACCAACCACCTCCAATGCCGCGACATGCTTTCGCATCCACTGGCCTGCCGCGAGCATACTCCACATCGGCGTTGTACCCGCTCCTTGCGTTAGCATCAGAATCGAAGGTCGTATACCGACCCTTCCCACCAGCTTTGCCAGAGCACCAAAGTGTACCAGCGGTCATCGTTCCAGGTGATATACCACTACACCTCTTCCTCGTCCGCTTCTCCCACGTCCCGGGAGACTATAAGATGCTGGCATTCCCAACAGGCGCGTTCTTTACGTCGGTGAATGATGTTTTGCATGCCGTAGGCGATGCAGTTGCGGGTACTGGTACTGAGCCTAAACCAGAGGAACTGGGAGAGACCAAGGAGGGTACAGTGAGGCTCAATGATATGGGAGGGTGGGTATGGACAGGGTTTGTACTTGGGAGGGACAGTGTTTGGGAGTTGAGCCTCGTTTGAGTGCTGGTTAGTCTGATGAAAGAAAGTGAGTATAATGATTCGAATAGATATGGAATCTCACTAAATATGAACATCAGAACGTCCGCGTGTTGGTGTTCTCGTCGTACAATTGTTTGTTTATATGCTATCGCGTCTAGTTGTCCATCTTGCTTTGAATTGATATTATTCCTGTAAATCGTGTCCTGTTCTAGGTACACCATGTCCCCCATCGTCGTCTTCGCAAATCGATCTGATGTTGCACAAGATGGAAGCGAAAGGAACGCCCGTGAGCACGTGCGCACTCGGAACCAAGATAAGGATGTTGAAGACAATGCCCTTCAGCCGGTAATGCTCCTACGCCATATTGTCAAAGACAATAATCAGGTGTGCTTCGAACTAGCGAAAAGGTGCAACTTCATCGGTGCCAAGAATCTAAAGGATCGAAGACGTTGCGAACGAGTGCTGTGACCGTGCAGATTGGAAGCGAGCGTGCATGTTATTCGATGTATGCGCCTCCGAATGTCGGTGGTAGCGATTTGATTTACGAATAGCTGAAAGGGCTGGGCAAACACGCCGTATGCTGGATACAGACTAAGTTAAAACGGAAGGTCCGGAGCGAGTTCCTCCATATACGCCTAGAATGTACACAGACAAGACGCTGTCGCATGACACCTCAGGTTTTCAGGAATCCATTATCGCATTGGCCACACACTGAAGTGCAATGATCTCCGTTGCTAATTAGCGCCACAGGATGCAGAACCTCCCTTTGCGTAAGGAGACCATAGGGAAGATGTTACTAAGAGGGAGTAGGCTAGAAGCTGGACGGAATAGGTTTCCTCGTCCTTGATCTCATGCTATCGAACGAGATGTAGCTCTAATGGTTTGAGAAGTTCAGTCGAGGACTATGCCATCGGTCCTTAATAAAAGTACAGAAAAATATGCATAAAGAACCAAGAAAGAATGATATTGTCAGAAACAACACACCTGTCGCCTATCGCCGTGTTCCTTCGATCTCACAACTCCAAGCTTTCCTAACCTTCTATAGCTCAACCTCAGGGCTATATCTGGAGTGGAATGGCAAACCGTCGAGCGTGACGGCAAGCATTGGGATTTGAGCATCGTGATGGACAGACAACCATCCAGGTGCGTGGTGGTGGTTGATCAGAAGGAGTGATGGTGTCGGTGTGGCGGGAGGGCGTAGCCAAACACTACACCATAGACAAAATTTTGTGTTCTTAATTTAGTAAGCGCTAGGGTGAGATTCACAGCCGGTGGCGAAGGTTGGACGAAGTCAGCGACGGCAGGTGGTACCAGAAATGGAAGGACGGCGGCGAGAGCCCTATCGGAGAAAGCCGAGGGGAGGGTTGAAGGCTAGGTGCAGACGAAAGAGGCAGAGAGACGAAGGCGGCCAAGTGCTTTCGCTGGATCTCTGCCTTGTTTTATTCCCGGTGTTGACTCAGAACCGACATTAGGTAAATAAGCGCGGGTGAGATGCATTTGGACTCGCGATGATTATCCTTGTTTGGCGGGAAGATTAGGTGTGTCAATCCCCTTATCGAGCTCTTCTCCTCAGAGTCACCTCCGTGGTTGTAGAATGTAATCAATGTTCAAGAATAATGGCGTAAATACTGTTCAGCTCATTTCTTCACTTCTCACTGAGCCCGATGAGACCGACCCTGCAGTTAAAGCATTTATGACCAGCTTTGCTTCAATCTTGGACAAAGGGTTTGCCCCTCGAAGATCTGAGATATTCTCATTGAATGGGCCTTCAATACTGCTACACTGATACTTCAAGATGAGATGTGTGATCTCACGCATGTACAAATAGGTGTCCATTTCAATGCAGCGGAAACTACTCAGTCAAAGCTCAAAGTCGTCACCACTCGGACTTGGTAAATACATGCTCATTTGCCGAATTTCTGCTGAACCAAGGCACGGATTCTCTGTACTGTCTATCCGGTTGGTTCTGAGTGTGGTCCGTGGTGCATTGGAAAATAATATGAGCGTGATAATTTTGTTCTTTGATGCGGATGAGTCTAAGCTCCCAATAAGCGGGCGTTACATCCTTTTCGAGAAATGGGTCCTGAAATCGCTCGACCGAGATCACATAGTCCAAATTCGCAAGCCGTCGTCTCGCGAGGGGAGTAAAATGGGCCAAGCACTTCCAGCTGAATTCAAACCATTATGTAATCTCCACAGCCCATATCGCCGCTCATTGAAATTTAGAGTTTTCTACCCCATGAACAAATAAAATCAAATGAAGAACGCGAACAAAAATTGGTCTATCGTTTTGAAATCAGCTGTAATCGAAGCTTTTGTTTCGTTTCACGTCACTACCGATTAGTGGCGTTTACTTGTCCACTACTGTATCACAATTGATATTGTTGCGAGTCGGGGCTTGCAACCTATTTCAATTGGTAGACAATGCCTCCCTAGCGCTGACTAACGACTGGTTAGCTAGAATTGCCCCAGAAATGTTAGAATACTCACTGGTGATGAGATGTGTTCGCGAGCGCCTCCTGAATTTATGAAAGCAATTAACAGGAAGCCCTGGTTGGGCTATCCATCTACTTAGACAATTTCTCTTGACAAGGGATCGTCATAGACAACTTTACAACATTTCCTAACACTGAACGCTCGAAAATACGCCACCTGACACATTGGCCAGTGAGCAAAGAAGTTAGTCAGAGCCTATACAGAGAGTTCGAAGACCGAGGCATTATGTCCTCAGTCTTTATGACGAAGGCGGGTATCAGAATGTAACAATGTAAACAAGCTGTAACATCAGCCTGGTAGGATCAAGGGGCTTCCAAAACCATAATTCAATGAGCGCACCTCTGCAAACTGCTTAACCAGGACCCCAGAACTCCCATCACGACCACCACTTTAGCGACGGCTATAAGCCCGTATATGGAATTCAGGCCGAGGAGGGCTGAAAGGCTAAGGAACGGCTGAGGAAGGCTTGAGATGTTTCGATTATCATTGCATTATGTACATGTATGCTGGGAAGATAACCAGAAGGTATATTACATGTAAAATTAGAATCACTGTTCGAGTAAATTATGGTGGCGATTGCCACCAGCTGGCGAGAAAACATAGCTATAAACAATGAAGGAATATAAAGTGTGAAGAGTCAATAGGCAAGTTTTAGGGACTTTGGAATAAGAGTAAGCATAGGTCAGATGGTGGGAGTTACAGAGATTATAAGAGTGTATTATAAGGCATTAAGAGCTCTAGAGGGTCATGAATACACATGTTGGAGATTAATCTGGCACTTACTAGAATATTAGTAATTGGCTTAATAATGGTATTATAGATAATAGTAGAAAGTACTAGATACATTAGCTAGAGGTATATAAACTGTAGATACAGTAGAGTACACCTCATGGATTTGTAACCTATAGCCTAACAGCTAGTACCTAGTGCATATTTCTACAACAACACAGTGGTCTGAATTCTGGTAAACGAGAGATTGAACACCGTGACCATATTTGTGTCCATGTACGTGATTATGACATAAGGCTTTCCCCTACTCAAATGGGCGTCTGTTTCTCGATACTTTCGATTTCTTCCATTACAAGTTAAATGCGCAAACCACCAAAACAAATTACATATTCGTATTTCTGGACCGATAAAGATAACGATAGACACCACACGAGACCACTTTGAAAGAATAGAACACAAGATGCAGTCAAAAGCTGCGGAAAGTCCTAAATCTCCGATTTCCAGGACCCCGGATGCACATTCGGTGGTGACCATGGGTAGGTGTACTCGCAGTATTACAGTTTTGGAAGCCCCTTGGTAGGATGCTCCGAGGACCGGACACACAGCACAGATTCGAAACGCAGGCAGTAATCATGAAAGTAAGTACAACTTGCTCACTATATAAGAACCCTCCATGAATTCCTCGCACCGATGGCCAACCACGCTCGAAAAGTCTAGAAAAAGGCCTCGACTAACTCACATCTCATCAAACTAAAAAGTGAACATTGAAGATTCACCCACATTACCAAAACGGGTACTAACAGCAGCAGGGACATTCTATCCTCTGCTGCTGCAAATCGACTAAGAAAGGAGAATACTCGCTGCTAATTTCCATGGTCGAACAGTCCCGCTGCATCTCGCCACTGAAAGTACTACAGCATAAGAGTACAGGACTGGAGTTGTTGACTTTGTGAGTGATGGCTTTGAATATTTTGCAAGAGCAGTAAAAATAACCGCGTTATTTCTTCCAGGTCACCAAAGATCAGCCTTCCGAGCATGGTCCTCGCTGATCATCACCAGCACGCGACAAGCGAGCCTAGTCCAGGATTACACCAGCATCAACATCCAACCAATGCAGACCAACCACCGCCAGCACCGCGACATGCCTTCGCATCCATCAACCTGCCGCCAGCATACCCCACATCGACGTTGCACCCGCTCCTTGAGTCAGCATCAGACTCAGAGGTCATATACCGACCATTCCCAGTAGCTTTACCCGAGCACCACGGTATACCAGCGGTCATCGTTCCAGGTGATACCCCAGCACACCTCTTCCTTGTCCGCCTCTCCCACGTCCCGGGAGACTACAAGATGCTGGCGTTCCCAACAGGCGCGTTGTTTACGTCGGTGAATGATGTTCTGCACGCTGTACGCATTGCTGTTGCGGATGCTGGTATGGAGCTTAAACCGGAAGAACTGGGAGAGGCCAAGGAGGGTAGTATAAGGCTCGATAGTATGGGAGGGTGGATGTGGACAGAGTTTACACTTGGGAGTTGAGCCTGGTTTGAGTGCGAGTACCGGTCAGTCTTATGAAAGAAAGTGAGTATAATGATTCAAATAGAGTATAGAATCCCACTGACTATGAACGTCAGAACCTCCGTGTGCTGTTCTTGTCCTACAAGTGTTTGCTCATCTGCTATCGCGTCTAGTTATCCATCTTGCTTTGAGTTGATATTATTCCTATAACTCGTGTCCTATTCTAGGTGTACCATCTCCTCCATCGCCATCTTCGCGAATAGATCTGATATTGCACGAGATGGAGGCGAAAGGAACCGGCTGAGTACGTGTGTACTTGTAACCAAGACGATGAAGTAGAAGACAATATCCTTCGTTGGTAATGCCACTATCCACACCGTCGACGATAGTGACATGGAGTGCTTCGAACTAGCGAAAAGGTGCAACTTTATTGATGCCAAGCTAAAGAAGCAAAGACGTCGGGAACGAGTGTCGCGACCGTGCAGGCTGTAAGTGATTGCATGCTATCAACGTGAACGAGACTAGACCAGGTTGGCGGCTACCATATTCAGGAATAGTTGAAACGGCTGGGAGAATACGCCGTATGCTGGACAGAGAGTGAGCCAAAACGGGGAACCTGACTGAATTCCTCCATGTATGCCCAGAATGTACAAACCAGACGCTGCCGTATAAATCCTCGGGTTTTCAAGAATCTATTTCGCGCTGGCCATACACTGAAGTGCAGCGATCTCCGTTGCGAATAGTGGCCATAGGATGTAGAACCTCCGCGTCCATGAGAGAGCATGGGGAAGAAGTTGCCAGGACGTGCATGCTAGAAGCTGAATGAAATAAATTTCTTCGTCTATATCTGTTTCTAATTGAACGAAAAACGGTCCAGGTACGTCGATACCTCGTGACGGGCAATGCAAATTCTAGAGATATAGCTGTCGTGATTTTTTCGAGAGGTTCAGCCAAGGACTGTGGCATCTGTATCTTGATAAAAGTAAAGAACAATATGAATAAGGGACCAATAAAAAAAGTTATCATCAGAACCTACACACCTGTCGCCTGTCGCTGTGTTGCTTCGACCAACATCGTTTCCCAATTCTGAGCTCTCCTGACTGCAATAACTTAGATTCCAGTCTACCTCTAGTACGGAACAGCACTCGTTGAATGTGACAGCGAGAATAGTGGTTTGAGCATTGTAGAGGATGGGTGGCCGTCGGATGCAGGTGATGGTCGAGGAGAAGGAGCAATGCCTTCGTTGATGAATGTGGGGCGGGATGGTGTAGCCAAACACTACGTTCTTAACTTAGTTAGCGTCTGAGCGGAATGCACGATCTTATCTTATCAGCACTCGGTGATGACTCACGTTTCCGTCAATTTTTCAAAGCTCTTCGTTCTGTCTTCCTGAACCTCTTTTTAAGTCACTGGCGGTCTCATATTGGAAGAGTAGTTGGTATATAGAAATATATGAATTGAATTAATTACTACTGGCCTCTTACAGAGGGCTTAAATACTAAGTAACTACATTACTAGAATGTACTACAATTAACTACGAGCGTCTACAGTCTGTCAGATTGGTAATCTGCTGACTGAGATCTGAGTAAGCGCTCCACGCGCTTAGCCCGCCGGGTCGGCATCCGGAGTTGCCTTATGCCGGCGGCTTTCCAACATCTCACGACAACTGCTCATATTCATTCCATTTGACTTGGAGACTTACATTACATATATGTAATGGCTTACTATATGCTTGCTCTTCACGAAGTACATTTACTAAAGTGAACTGTCTACATTTAGGTCACCTGCTCAATTCAAATGACCGTTAGGCGCCTCGCGTTCGCTGTCCAAACCATGAAGGCAACCCACTTTGATTGATCAAATTGCAGCTGATTCGGAAACGATAGACCAGTTTCCACTTTTTTTCACTCCAGAATTCGTGTTTACTTTTGGAGCTGAATAAACAAAGGCGCTCTACCTAGCTTAACCAAAACCGTCAACTACCAGCGCCCAGACTACTGTGTTGCTCCTCATTGGCCTCACCATTCACCAATTTATTGTTACTTTTCAGGTATTTATCGTGTGGGGATGCTCCCACGGTTTCTCATAATAGAGAGAACAGTAAGATAATACAGAGAGTGAAGTAGCAGTAACACCTAGCCATAGCACGATACTGCTATGAATGGGGCACTAGCAGATGGTTTTAGTTAGACTCGGAATTAGGTGGAGCACCTTTGTTTGTTCAGCTCCAGAAGTAAACAAATCTTCTACAGCGAAAGAAAGTGAAACCTGGTCTATCGTTTTTGAATTAGCTGTGACAAAGAAGTGAGTTCCTGAACTTCAACTGTCAAACGTCGCACTAAATGAGGTAAAGGACGCCGGATGCATTCATCATAGTTTCCTCAGTCGCCCCTCTTAGTACACTGTCCTTCGCGCTATAATTCTGGCACTGGATTACCCAGAACGTCTGCGCGATTTCCACCTCCATTATTATGCTTCCACAACTTGTATAAGCTGTGAGAATTGCATTCAGATCTCGTGTTTTTTGTTTACGACCAGATCATGTTTTGGGACCATCAACTGTTTTTGGATTTTCATCTTCACGCTTGGCTTCAGTTTTGGTTCGATTGGCATCGTCGCTTGCAGGTAGGATAATGGCAGGATTAGTCAAAGAGCTAGAGACGGTCGCTGAGTGGTTGTATCCGGAGGATTAGTGCCTTCGGTATATGAGTACATAAAAAATTGTCAAAAATGAGCTTCAAAAGTGCCGAAAATGAGATGTTGTATTTTTTTTGAGTCGTGGCGGCTAAACCTACCTACCTACCCCGCTATAATCGTTATGGGAAATTCCAATTTGGGAACCCCTTTGCTCTGCGTACTCCAGCCGGACGGAATTAAGCGCTGGGCTGGAGTTAGAGGTGTCAGATCACTCGATTTTGGACTCTATCTTGGACTCTTGCCACGCGAGCGTGCAACCGCCTCGATTCCAGGATTCTCGGTAGTCAGTGAACGCCCGATTGCCTAATTTAGGCGTATTAGTACACTTGCAAAACAGATATGTTTCCCGAACAGCAGCAAGAACAATATGTGATCTCGCCTTCTCGGCAAGCGACGGTTAAGCACACAGCATGTTGGAAGTCGCTTAGCAAGCGCCCTGGACTACAGATAATCATGTAGACCGAAACTTAAAACACCCAGAAAGGAAGATACCCAAAGAGCAGTCCGAGTCGTTCAAGTATAAAAACCTATCGCTTATGAACTTCTTGCAACCTTAGCCAACCACCCCCCACATAAGAAAGACTGCGTACAACGCCCAACCTCAGGCTGAAACACCACACGAACAGCGAACATAGTGGGATTTATTCTCTAATTACCAAAACAGGTAATAATAATCGCACGTGACACTTTGCAGGGTGCTTGACCCAACGCCGCACGCGCCCTACACCGACAGAGCCAGCGATCCGGGCAAAAATACGCAATACTCACTGATAATGACCACCGTCGAACCTTCACGTTGCCTCTCTCCATTTGCAATACCACAAGAGAAGGATACAGGACCAGAGTTGTCGAATTTGTGAGTGATAGCTCTAAACATTTCGCAAGAACAGTAACAATAATCGCATTACTGGCTTTTCTTCTAGCCCATCACAGATCAGCCTTCCTAGCATGGCCCTCGCTCATCAACACCAGTATGCGACAAGCGAACCAAGCCCTGGATTACACCAGCATCAACATCCAAGCAATGTAGACCAACCACCACCAACCCCGCGACATGCCTCCGCATCCATTGGCCTGCCGCCAGCATACCCAACATCGACGTTGCACCCGCTCCTTGGGTTAGCAAGCTCAGTGGCCGTATACCGACCCTTCCCACTAGCTTTACCCGAGTATCAGGGTATACCAGCGGTCATCGTTCCAGTTGATACCCCAGTACACGTCTTCTTCGTCCGCCTCTCCCACGGCTCGGGAGACTACAAGATGCTGGTGTTCCCAACGGACGCATTCTTGACGTCCGTTTACGATGTTCTGCGTGCCGTACGCGTTGCTATTATGGATGCTGGTATGGAGCCTGAACCAGAACAACTGGGAGAGGCCGAAGAGGGTAGAATGAGGCTCGATAGTAAGGGAGAGTGGACGTGGACAGGGTTTGTACTCGGGAAGGACGGCGTTTGGGAGTTGAGCCTCGTTTGAGTTCTGGTTAGTCTGATGAAAGAAAGTAAGTATAATAATTCAAATAGATATAGAATCTCACTGACCATGAACATCAGAACGGCTTCATGTTGGTGTTCTCGTCGTACAATTGTTTGTTTATTTGCTTTCGCGTCTAGTTATCCATCTTGCTTTGAGTTGATATTGTTCCTGTAATTCGCGTCCAGTGCTAGGTAAACCATGTCCCACATCGTCTTCGTGAACAGATCTGATATTGCACGGAATGAAGGTGAAAAGAACGCATTTGAGCACATGTATACTCGTAACCAAGATGAGCATGTAGAAGACGATGTCCTTCCGCGGTAATGTCACTACACCACACCGTCAACGGTAATGACTGGCAGTGCTTCGAACTAGCGAAAAGGTGGCAGCTTCAAGGAGAGAAGACGTTGGAAACGAGTGTCGCTACCGTGCAGACTCAAAGCGAAGGTACATGCTATTCGATGTGCGCGACTCCGAATGGGGGCGGTAGCTATCTGATCCACGAATGGCTGAAACCGCTGCGCGAACACGCCGCACGCTGGATACAGACCTAGCTAAAACGGAAGCCCCAGAGCGAGTTCCTCCATATATGCATAGAATGTACAGACAAGACGCTGTCGCATGACGCCTCAGGTTTTCAAGAATACATTTCGCGTTAGCCACACTGAAGTGCAACGATCTCCGCTGCGAATCGGCGCCATGGGATGTAAAACCTCCGTTTGCGTAAGGGCCCATGGGGAAGATGTTACTAAGAGGGGGCATGCTAAAAGCTGGACGGAATGGGTTTCCTCCTAAAATTTCATGCTATTGAACGAGATGTAGCTCTAACGGTTTTGGAGAAGTTCAGCCGAAGACTATGGCATTGGTTCCTAATAAAATCATAGAAGAAAGATGTATAAGGAACCAAGAAAGAATGATATTGTCAGAAACATCGCACCTGTCGCCTATCACCGAGTTCCTTCAACCTAACATCGTACCCCAGCTCTTCTATAGCTCAAATGACCGGGCTATCTCTAGAACGGAACGGCAAACCGTCAAGCGCGACAGCGAGAATTGGGGTTTGAGCATCGTGGTGGACAGACGACCGTCCGGATGCATGGTAGTGGTTGATTAGAAGGAGCGATGGTGTCGGTGTGGCGGGAAGGTGTAGCCAAACATTTCTAGCAAACCGCGGAGGCCATGGACGAAATTTCGCGTTCTTAATATAGTAAGCGCTAGAGCGGGATCCACTATCTTATCTTATCAACGCCATATATTCCTCGATCACAGCATGATCGTAGCCGGTGACGAAGGTCGGTTCAACTACACTCATTTTCATGATCCGCCATGTCGATTGACCTCAGTCTCGACAGAATACAGCGACTTACGACGCATCTACCACCGTACACTCGGCCAACCATACATATCGCAGGTACTAATGGAAAGGGAAGTGTCGCTGCCTTGGTCTCATCAATTCTGCTTGCCTCGAAACCCCCGTATTCAGTCGGTCGATACACCAGCCCACACCTGGTATCAGTACACGACTCCATCTGCATCAACAACGAACCTGTCAACCTAGAAGTTTATACACCACTCAGAGACGAAGTCGAACGAGCCGATCGCGAGCATTCCACTCATCTAAGCTCTTTCGAGATACTGACACTCACCGTGCTGCGAATCTTTGAGCACCTGAAACTCGACATTGTCGTACTGGAAGTTGGAATGGGTGGACGCCTGGATGCGACGAATGTCATCCCTGACTCCTGCGTTCTCGTATCGGCGCTGACTACCGTGGATCTGGACCATCAGGCATTCTTGGGTGACACGATTAGCGAAATCGCGCGGGAGAAGGCAGGAATTGCAAGGAGCGGGAAGCCGTTTGTGCTTGGGAGGCAAGTGCACGATGAGGTGGAGGATGTGGTGAGTCGAGTATTAGAGGATGTTGGAGGAACGCTCGTGAAAGCCGTCGACGTGCATTTGTCGGATCTACCAGATGAGACGCTATGGGAAGACAGATTCTCGTTCAACCCGAAAGCTTTCCAGGAGCCACCAGCTCAACATGTACGCGCGGAGATTCCATGCTTCCATGACCCACATTTGAAAACTTTGCTATACCTTTACGGTGCTCACCAACTCGACAACCTCGGAACGGCACTCGGCATCGTCTCAGCGCTACTCACCTCCCCTCCCTCCAGCCTCGACTTCCAGAAACGCATAACTATGCGCTCCATAGAGAGTGGTATCATGCAAACGCGGTGGCCTGGCCGTCTCTCGTTCCATCAGTACTCGGTGCCAGGCATTCCAACTACCTTGGCAATTCTCGCAGACGGCGCACACAACCCCGCCTCTGCGGCCACGCTCGGAACGTACATCACGAGCCTCCTCAACTTCGCTCTACCCAGATCCCATCTCACCCCCTCTCCGCCGCTGTCAGTCACCATCACCTACATCCTCGCGCTCTCTCACTCACCGCCTAAAACGCCCTTACAAACGCTCTCGCCGATCCTTCCTCCTGTAATACCTATATCGGAGCCGGCGATTCCGAACCGCCTCGAGGTGCCTCTAGAGCTGACGGTGAACGTTAATGTGGCTCTGCCAACGTTCACCCCTCCTGAAGGCATGCCTTGGGTGAAGTGCGTTCCTCCGGCGGAGCTGGCGGGCGTGGTGAGGCAGCTGGTCCCGGATGCGAATGTCTGGGTACCTAGCGAGCATACTGAGGGTGTGGATGCTGCGAAAGGGGACCTAGAGCGTTCTTTGGAGTGGGCTGCGGTACGTGTGAAGGACGGGGCGACTCAGCATCTAGTGGTGATTGCAGGAAGCTTGTATCTCGTTGCCGACTTTTACAGATTGTTGGCCAAAAAGGATAAGAAGGCTGTTGATACTTGAAGGTAAGGACGAGTATCTAAGTTGTCGTATTAGATATTCCTTCCGACGGGAAGCTACTATACGCTGCAACCTTCACGGCTGGAACAATATCTCTCCTCGACTTCGTCTGTATCACTGATGTTAATGCAGAATAGTTGTAGAATTGGTGAGATCCAGTTAAAATAGTATCACATACTCGATGGGGTCAGATATCCATATCTCATGCATAACTCGTCGTATCGGCATGAGAATTGACGAATTTAAACAACCCTGAGTTTGCGCTCTGTCAATCGAGCGGGCTGGCTAGTCGCCACGACTTTTTGATAGTGGTCAAATCGCCCCAAGGGCGCAAAAAAAAAAAGAAACTACAAGATTTGCCTTGTTTCATGGAAGGAAGCATGGTGAATTGTAAAAGAAGATGATTCGTGCAGTTTCTATCAAAAATGAAGGCCTTTTTGTAGCTTAAGAAAGATTTTGGCTCGGGCCAGGGTCCGATCAAATTAGGAAAGTGCTCTGACATTTGGCAGGGAATGGCCAATCTCATATGTACTTTTTTAATAACTCCGTCTGTTTTGGTATTTTCTTAAATGCCCTAACTAATTTATTCCTCTCATCAAAAGAAATGTTTCTGTAAGAGGAATAAGCAAAAAAGGAATCACGGGTCAGTTATTTCAGTTGTCAAGAAGTAATGGTGACTTGGTGACCCGCTCCATAAAGCTTGATACGACGAGTTTTAAGTGAAATATGATGCAAATTTTTGATTTTGACCCAAAAAAGTAGCGTCGCCAGACGGGTTGTCATGAGAATCTGCTTACCGATTGTTCATCTCAATTGGCGCTCAGTGTTTGAACTCGTACCATCATCGAGAGCGGCCGGTGAGTGCTGAAAGTACGTCAAATTCTCAATCTGACTCTTCCATCCATCCTGAGAAATCTTGAAGGATATACGTGATTCGTTAGCAATGGAAACCACAATGAACACAGCAAAGAAAGACGAACTATCCGTCATTCCTATCCCTCTTCCGATCGAGCTTTTTGTAGCTTTCTTCGTAGCCGTCGTAGAAAGCACCTATCCTGACATGGGCAAGTCGAAAGCCAGGGAACTAAATGCTAGAACAGTGCGTCATGCATCTCAGGTGTGCAGATATTGGCGGGAGACCCTTTTGAACTATCATGCTATCTGGGGCCGAGTGATATGCTTGCATGTGGGGTCCCTGAGGTGGTACGAAGAACTTCTCCATCGCTCTATGATCTCCCCCATCGATTTGATTGAAGATGAGGTGATATACGAAGGTCAATATTTGTCCTTAGTATTGCAGCATTATTCATGTATACGCATCTTGGATCTCAGTATCTGGGAGGATGTTCTCACTGCACACCCGCAGCTCATTAATCTCTGTGGAGAATTGCCTTTACTGCAAGAATTTCGGCTTATCGGCACAACGAATCTATCTGGTTTCTTGCAACCTTACGACAAATGCGTTGCGTCCATAGGCATAGCGCCCGCACTATATAAACTTACTCTATCTTTCCTACAACTCGACATCCGAAATGCGGCTATACAAAATATAACTCATTTGGAACTGGACCAGACGATGTTTCTACCACTCTCTCAATACTTGAGTGTCTTACAGAA
>JASFCW010000229.1:0-14698 GCA_036936985.1 Crucibulum cyathiforme
ACCAGCTTTTTATTGTTATTACTATACTATTACATTCATTAGTATACTATATCCTATTGTTTGTTACATAGATGAGGCGCGTAGGTAGACTTTGGTGTAAGCGTGTAGGTAGACTTGGCTGAATGCGCGTAGGTTTGATTACAGCCGGCCTTGTGTTGGTTATCTGGAGACGAGCCTAGCTTACGGTTAAAGCGGGCCGCCAATGCCATCTGTGGGTGGGAATTCAACCTCGCGCGACCCAATTGGAACCTCGACACCACCCAAACTCTGTTATCCTCGGTCGAACCTCCTTCTATTCCAGACACCCCAACACTATGAGTACGAGTCACGATAGACCAGAGATGCTCACTGTCACTCCGCCACTCCTCCGTCTCCGTGTATTAAGCAAGCGTTTACAATTCAAACCAGTATAAGCGAGAAGTCCGAGTGCACTGTCAGATGGTAATTCCTCCCGTTCCCTCATCACAACATTCCCCGTTGCATTGCCAGCCTATGCTCCTCGTCCTTCCTTCTTCCAACCTTGCCCTTCCTTCTTCAGTTAATGCGTCGGAGTTGGCTAAGGCCTGCAGCATCAGGTGGGGTTCAACTTCAAAGGTCATCCTCCTAATTTTCGTTAGGCCTGTCGCAGCGATTACGATAACTTCGCAATCTGGTTGGATATTCAGCCACCGACACTAACAACACCAACTGACGCTATCGATTCGACTCTCCTGCCACTATCGATCCAGCTCTCTGACTCCAACCAGAACTGTTCGACACCAATCTCAAAGTGCATGGTCCCCATCTGTCTGGCATCCCGCAACTGGCACCCCAACACCCATCAAATACTTACAACTCAGACGTAGGTCCGGGGCGGTGTCAGGACTGAGGGGTAGAGGCGGTCGGTAGGAGATGTATATGAGCAGCTGGAGTCTGGAGGGTGCAGCTATATGCGGCATAAAGATTTTGAAGACGTTGGTCTTCGAAGTTCGTCGTGGATGCATCGAAGTTCATCGCTGGTACAACCGGGTGGAAGCATACGCCTCTTTTATTTGTACGTCTTCCGATCTCTATTCCACGGCGGCGGTTGATTGGTTGGATCACGATTGGTATCTAGACTACTCGCCTAGCTCTATGCAAACGGAGCTCGCGATCTTGTAACAGCGGTAAGTTATATACTCTATCGATTCTCTCGTCAACGATACTTATGCCACTACTTCCTTAGACCCTTCAAACCCTCGTCTCTAGGATCCAGACATCCTACCGCCCAAATATACCGTGCATCGATGCGAGGATCGAAAATGATGGGTAAACAAGCATCAGATGATGGCCTTCGACTCATCTTGAACGTTAGAGGGCGCGTTGGGCGGAACCTCCATCCTGACGATTCTGAAGCCCCTTGGTAAGCACCTCCCTTCTTGCGATCCAACACTCCCTGGTACTCATTCTACTCTGTCCTTGTTTAGGCCACCGAAGCCGCTCATTGTCAAGTTCACGCTCCTGTGTATTATGGGGCGGGATTGGTTAACATGAAGAACCCTCGTGCACGACTGTCATCCACTCTCGCATCGCGGTTCGAGTATATGTTGACACTATTAATATCTCACATAGGTTTTTAATATATGGGTCGTATTCTACCATCAACATATAACGACGACAGCTCAGCAATTCCCTGCCAGTTAACTCTAGACTCAATCATCTGGGAGAGAACAAACTGCAGCGCGCTAGGGCTGGAGAGCGACAAGATCCTGAACTGAGGGAAAGAGAAAGGATCTCTTGGATTCTTATCCACTGTCTCCGTCAACGCTAACAGCATCTCCGTCGTGATCGTCATAGACTTGAGCGTGATTTCATGCAAGGAAGGCATAGGAGCAGAGAGGAATTTCAGTACCTCGCTCTGTAGCAAATTACCACGAAGCTCCAGTTCCTGAAGGTGGTATTTACTTCGCTTCATGAGAGATACAAAAACGTCTCCGTCTAGATGGATTTTAGGTTCGTAGCAGGATATTGAGACCGTAGTGAGAACAGGAAGAGTGAGAGAGGCGAAAAGGGGGCCTGGGCTAGTGGATGTGATGACCTCCAGTTTGCTGAGATTGGAGAGAGTCAATATCAGCTGGTGCTCTGGAGAAGTGGAAGACACAGTTTTGTCGAGGTGAACTGTAAGTCTCTCAACATTCGGACATGATTTCAAAACGTCCAATGCTTCCTCTGTTGTGAAGTCGCTGTCTAATGTGATATCTCTCAGTTGTTTTAAAAGACTCTTTGGACATCTTTCGATGTCCGATCTGGATAATGACGCAGAACGAAGACTAGGCTGTAAATGGAGAGTGTCCCATAGCAAAGTTGCCTCTGAGAACATAACAGTTTTGTGTCGTCCTGAGTTTTGCTGATTGGAGGAGTAGAAATGACGAGATAGACAACGTCTTAAGATGCTGTGGAAGATACTCCCCGAGATCGAGATGGATAGATTTCCATCGGTGAGAGGAAGCTACGAGCAGTGCCATGGTTGAATCTGTCGCTTCGATGTCATGGCTAGTAATAGACTTCGAATCGAACGGATTGTCAAAGTCGAGTTCGCACATAGCCGTCGTATATATCTCATACGACAGTTGTGTCACAGAGATGGACAGAGGAGAAGAGCTTGACCGTTTGATCCATAGACGGACGAGTGGTATTTGCCATCGACTTCCTAAGTCTTTTTACCGATAGGAGCCTTTGAACTCGAAGTTTTACTACTACGAGCTGCCGCAAGCACCTGGCCTGTCTCATGTCCTTACCCCCCTCCATCTGAATGATCACCAGCGTCGAAATCACCAGCATCGGATTCCTCTTCATTGTCCTTTAAAGACGATCCAGGCTTACTTGACTTCCTTGAAGTTGCGAAAGACCAGTTAGCGACGGAATTCAACTTGAATTATGCTCAAAAGCCTACACCACCATCTCAGCAAGCTATCAGTCGCTCCTCTTCCATGTATTCTGACAAAGGCTCTCCTCAGAAGGTGTCTTTCACTGCTCGCTATAATCGTCGACAAGATGAAGAGGTCGACGAGCTGGAAGATTATTTTAAGCTTCGCCAGGAAGATTTTGCTAGCTGCGATCATGTAGCATGGTGGTATGGCCGCCGCTCTCAGTTCCCAAAATTATACTGCCTTGCTCGCGATATTATCAGTATTCCTGGTGAGCTATTCTGAATACGGTCCATTCACTTTTACTTACTTAATGATTCTAGGGTCTGCAGTTGCAGTAGAACGCATTTTTTCTGGTGGCAGAGACACTATATCTCTCCGCCGTGCGAGCCTAAAGTCTGAGACTATTCGGACTCTCATGTTGATGAAGCATAGATTAAGGATTGCACGAGAGAAGTCTAACATGTAGGCATTTCTTGATTGATTTACATCTTCAACAGATAGTATATTATGATATTCAATTTGTATACAGAAATTCTTCAACAGATCATTATGTTATCTCCAATAAATTATACACCTTGATTATAACACAATGACTATGTAATATATACTTGCTAAACCCGTCCGAACCGTCAAACGGCCGTCCCGAAACCGTTTGGCCTCCTCGACATTCAGACACGGGACGGTTTCGGGACTGATAATAGCCGTTTCAAGCCGTCATTTGACGGCCCGTTACCGTCGACGGGACGGTTGGCAGCCCTATTCATTGACGGGGGTGGCATTCGCAGTGCGCTTGGCATTGGAAGTTGGTGCTCGTGGTGCTGTACTATAGTACGGTAGTGAGTGGGAGCAGTGTAGCCCGGCTGAAACGAGGCTGATTTCGTGATGTTTCTCTTCGTCGCGAAGCAGCACGGTACCTCTCGATAGACGGGCAATAAATAGTAAGCGGAACGAGAGAGCTAGACTGCGCGTTTGCAGGAACTTGGGGTACTTCCGCTTCACGCTCAACACGGAGGAAGAGAACAACGCTATTGTACAGAGGTTAGACCAGGCGTTGGGAGTAGTAAATGAGTGATGGGGAAGGACTTGTGAGAGATAGAGGATACTGATTGATATAACGGTACGGATAGTTATAACCAAAGATATACCATGATGGAATAGGAGCTTTCAATCCATTTTCCTAAGTTCTTTATCCAAAATAGATAAATAAATAGAAGAATGCTTCCATAGTCAGAAACTTGGACACTCGATAGTCAGACACTCGTGTAAATACATCATATCCTCCCCCAATCTATTTCAGGTGGACTTCGGCGTTAATCTAGGTTTAATCGGGCTCTTTTTCTTAATGCTCAAGCCGCTAGCAAGAACGGCGCCTGCCGGTCCAACTTACAATCGATTTTCGGCAACTTCCATACACTGCCCCTTTCTTGATGTGTCAGCTGATGCCCTTTATCCTCTGCCTTGCTCTCTACTCTCATCTGGTCCTCGAACACAACTAGCTCTTTCTCAACAGAATATAGAATCATAGCAACCATGTTTCATGATGCTTCTCATGTATCGGTCAATCACAGTGCTCTCGCTAGTGTGGCTGGTAATCAAGTGGTAAGCAATTATATATCTCCGGGAGTTTGAGTATACCAGCTTACATGCATGCTCCATCAGAACATCTATCCACCACCCCCGCAGCGTGAACCGCCGGAGATGGTTTTAAGGCCTTGTTCCAGTGCTCTCTTCACAGGTCAGCAAGTCTACCTTGACAGGTTGAAGCATTATTTTGGTACTCGGAACGGAAGTAGTATTAGACCTCGGCAGTCCTTTCTTATTTATGGTCTGGGTGGGATGGGAAAGACCGAAATTGCTTTGAAATTTGCAGAAGACATATCTAGCCAGTATGTGATAATCCATTTAAACAAAATACTGTTTACTCAATAACATCTTGCTATTCTCAGATATGGGTATGTCATTTGGGTTGATGCCACTAATGAAGATACCATTTCTGCCAGCTTAAAGGGATCTCTTCCATTCCAGAAGCCAAAAAAGCTGATGTGGATGGAACCCCTGAAGCAGTTTGCTACTGGATAGCTTCTCTATCAAAGGAATGGCTTTTGATTTTTGATAATGCTGATGGAGAGCCCAATATGGTTGGCAAATATCTGCCTTCAACCAATACAGGGGACATTCTCATTACCAGCAAGAACCCTAACATGAGGTCTCTTACTGGTAACAAAAATGTTATTGAACTGGATGGAATGAATGTGGAAGATGCTATTGCTCTGCTTTTAAAAAGTTCTAACTTGGAAGAAGGAATAACAGAACCCATTCAAGAGACTGCTAAAGGAATAGTCACAACACTGTTTTGTCTTCCTCTTGCTGTTGATCAGGCTGGGGCTTTTATCACATCTGGCCTCTGCAGCATACATGAGTATCTTGAGCTTTATTCAGAAAGAAGAAAAGAACTTATGGATCATCCATCTTTCAGAGGTGCTTCTAAATATGAACAAACAGTTTATGGTACTTGGGAACTTTCATATAAAAAGATTGAATCCAAGGCAATGGATCAAGCAAAGCCAAGGGATGCTCAAGCTGCTCAAACAGCTATTTTAATCCATCAAATTATGGCATTTTTTCATCATGAACATATTATAGAAGATATTTTCTTTAGAGCTACTGAGCAATATATTGCAACAGATCTGGAAGAGATGGCCAGTGAAGTGCTTCCATTAGCTGTTTTGCTTTTAGATGGAAAGCAGCTGCACATAGCTGATGGCAAATGGGATAAATTGATATTTCAGTCTGGTATCCAAATTTTGATGTCATTCTCCTTGATTAAAAAAGGATCATTAAATGCTATATATCATATGCACCCAATGGTCCATACATGGTGTAAAGACAGAATGACCAAATGTGAGAAAGAAAAGACCTGTTTCTTGGCAATGTTTTTGCTTGGATACTCAGTGATACAGTCAAATGATATATCAGACCATATATTTCATCATGCACTTGTTATACATATAAAGATGAATCAATTGTATTTTGCTGACATATTCAAGACAAATATATATTATGATGACATATATAATTGTTTTGCTTATGTTTTTGGTCACAATGGGAACTGGACAGAGGCAGAAAAATTGGAAATTGAGGTCATGGAGAAAAGGCAGCAGCTGCTAGGTCCAGCACATCCATATACATTAACAAGCATAAGAAATCTGGCTTCAACATACAGGAATCAAGCCAAATGGACTGAAGCAGAGAAACTGGAAGTTGCAGTAATGGAGAAAAGACAGCAGCTGCGAGGTCTAGCTCATCTACATATATTGAGAAGCATGGGAAGTCTAGCTTTAACATACAGAAATCAAGGCAAATGGACTGAGGCAGAGAAATTGCAAATTGAAGTAATGGAGAAAAGACAGCAGCTACAAGGTCTAGCTCATCCACATACATTAACAACCATGGGATATCTGGCTTCAACATACAGAAATCAAGGCAAATGGACTGAGGCAGAGAAATTGCAAGTGGAAGTAAACAGAGAAAAGACAGCAGCTGCAAGGTCCAGCTCATCCAGATACATTAAGAAGCATGGGAAGCCTGGCTTCAATATACATGAATCAAGGCAAATTGAGTGAGGCAGAAAAACTGGAATTTGAAGTAATGGAGAAAACTCAGCAGTTGCAAGGTCCAGCTCATCCAGATACATTAGCAAGCATGGGAAGTCTGGCTTCAATATACAGGAATCAAGGCAGATGGACTGAGGCAGAGAAATTTGAAGTTGAAGTAATGAGGAAAAGGCAGCAGCTGCAAGGTCCAGCTCATCTGGATACATTATGAAGCATGGGTAATCTAGCTTTAACATACTGGAATCAAGGGGGATGGAGTGAGGCAGAGCAATTGGAAGTTGAAGTAATGGAGAAAACAAGGCAACAGCTAGGTCCAGCTCATCCAGATACATTAACAAGCATGGGAAATCTGGCTTCAACATACAGGAATCAAGGAAAATGGACTGAGGCAGAAAAATTGGAAGTTGAAGTAATGAAGAAAAGACAGCAGCTGCTAGGTTCAGCACATCCACATACATTAACAAGCATAGGAAGTCTGGCTTCAATGTACAGGAGTCAAGGCAAATGGACTGTGGCAGAGAAATTGCAAGTTGAAGTAATGGAGAAAAGGCAGCAGCAACTAGGTCCAGCTCACCCAGATACATTAACAAGTATGGGAAATCTAGCATTGACATACTGGGTTCAAGGCAAATGGACTGAAGCAGAGAAATTGCAAGTTGAAGTAATGGAGAAAAGACAGCAGCTGCTAGGTCTAGCTCATCCACATACATTAACAAGCATGGGAGATCTGGCTTTAACATACCAGAAGCAGGGAAATCTGGCTGAGGCAGAGGTACTTCTACTTCAAGTGGCAAGTAAAAGTAAAGAAATTTTAGGGTTTGATCATCCACATACACAACTAAGCTTAAAAGCTCTGAATGATTTTCAAAGGTCAAAAATGGTATACACAACAAAGTTGGATTCTGAGCAGAGAAACATGTTGATATCTGATTACATGCCTATTTTTATTGAAGCATTCAGAAAAATTCCTCTTTAGACACAAATGAATATGTTACTATATGAGCAATGAACTTGATTTATAATGTTACTGCTATAAATGTTTTTGTAGGCACAGGTTTTTATTGCATATTACATTGTATGAAGTACATGACTTTCTCTTCCATAGCTGCTCATTTCTAGGTCATTTTTGTTTGCTGGATTACATATTCTATTTATATTACTTCTACATAAGCTGTATGTAGTGATGGTCAAGGGTGAACCCTGGGTAGGCCACCTCCTACCCTCACCCTTACCCCTGAAAACATTTGCCCTTCACCAAGGGTAACAGTTTTGCTAGGTTTTTGGATGGGTAAGAGTAAGAGTACTAAACCCCAGGGTTTTTGCTTAAGGGCAGTCACACACTGTGTATATAAAATTTTAATTCAACAAGTACAATTATAAATAAATCCAAGATTAAATCTGTGTATATGATATATACTTATGCTTACAAAATGTATATGACATCATCATCATGTATGCATGCTTATTTTCTGTGTTTTAGGTGTGGGTAGATGGGCTGTTCTCACAGTGAAAGAGGTGGGGTGGAGTGGCTACATTCATATCAAAGGAGGGGACAGGGGAGCCATACTCACATTGAAAGAGGAGGTGGGGTGGAGGGGCCATGTTCACATTGAAGGAGGAAGTTGGGGTGAAGAGGCAGTGCTTGTGTTGAAGGAGGAGGTAGGGTGGAGGGGCTGTGTTCATGTCAAAGGAGGTGGGAGGTGGCTTTGCTCATATTGAATGACTCATATCCACATCATTGGAGGGTGGTTGATGGGTTGTGGTTGTGCTGAAGGTGAAGTGGTATCACTGCCATGGACCTCAGCACCTGGAGTTGGAGGGATGCACCTGTGTTGAGGGGGTTGATGGGGGTGGGTAGCAGCACTCACACTGGCCCTGTTGAAAGGAGGTAGGGTTGGTGGATGCCCTTGTGTTGACAGTGATGGTGGGGATGGAGGGCAACACTCATATTGAGGGTGGCTGCACTTGCATTGAAGGTGGCTGCACTCATGTTGAAGGTGGCTATGCTCATGTTGAAGGTGGAGGTGGGAGTGAGTGGCTATGTTAGGTGGAGGTGGAAATGATGATGTATATGTTTAGGGTGGAGGAGGGCATCAGTGGTGGTGATGGTTGGTGGAGATGCTGCTCTCATGTCCTTGCACATTGACCACCCACCCTCATTCTCATCCTCCCTCATCATCTACCATAACCTCTGTTCCTTGTCTTGGCTTATCCACTGCCTACCCATTTTTCACTGTTTGAATGTGTTCCTCCATTTGTGTTTGTGGCATTCATGGCAATATGTGTAAGGTGAGGCAATCACCAGCCCACATCTCTGTTTGTGAGGAGGGGTGCACAGATACATACCTCTGCAGCCCTCCAGAACCAGAAACCATTCTCCTGATTATTTGATTCCTAGCCATATAGCAAGCACCTCAAAGTAGCTATTTGTGTGCTGACACTAAGTGCCCCTGCTGAAAAGATTGGGTGTGCATTGCCCATGATGATATGGAGAGTGACAACATCTTGTACAATAGTGCTGCTCTCCATAGCATGTGCAGCACCTGTATGGAAATAGGTTGACAAACCAGAGATGAAATGAGCACTAGCAGCAAAGAGGAAGGCTGGTTTTGCTAAAGACATAGTTGATAGTGTAATGCCAGAGTGATAAGCAAGACTGCCACCAATTCAGAAAATGAAGGCCTTCATGGTAGAGTTAAAGGACATACAGTGCATTTTGTGTTCCAAACATCAGCCCATCCATGGCACAGATGATACCACCAACATCACCAAGAATCTTCAGAATATTGCACTGGAAAGCATCATATGGTTCACCATTGCCAGTTGATGGTTCAACCCTAATTTCTTCCAATCCCAGTGTTGATCCATAGGTCATCAAGCCTGGTAAAATGGAGCTGCCTTTGAGGTCCATGACTTTGGCCTGCCCAGCAGTTTGTGTGAACAATACACCCATGCACATAACCCTTCCATTTTTCACTGTCATGGAACCCAGAGACCCACTACTAGCAGCACTGAAAGCCTCTTCAATGCCTACTTCTGATCCCCTGTTCCATACCTGTGACATGACCCTACCAATTCTCCCCTCATCTCCTTGCCTTTCTTACCTTCTGGCACCCCATTGAGCCTCTTCAGCACTCACCAAGTTTACCAAAGCCTGCTGGGCTGACAGCCCCACCTCCAGACTGACCCTCTCAACTACCACAAATTACCAAGCATCACCTGCCCAGATCATCTACAATACTCTATGTTATCATCCATACTCTATCACCACTACTTACTGGGACTGCCAACATGTTTCTAAATGTGACCACACCCCTCACCCCAGCCAAGGATATTATGTATGACCTTAGATCAATCCACATAAGTTACTGGTGTATTGCCTAGCCAGCAAGTGCTTGCTCATCACTCACACCTTTTATCTTTACATTTACCATATGACTTTACTTACATGTACCATATGATTTTGCATCCCATGACTCCTGACAACCCACTTTCTCACCATTCTGAGTCATAGACAGTAACTAGCCATAGCACTATAAAACCCTCATACATCTATAGATGCTAGTTACACTTATATTTTCTCTTTTGATCTTTGGTTAAATATCATATATCTTATCTCAGTATCTTCTACATATTGGATTCAACCCTCCCCAATTATATCTGTCTTAACTCATCTATATTGGCTCAGATCTCTCTCATCTATAAATCTCATATCAACCCATATCCTTCCAGATCATCTCCTTGCTGTTGAGCCTTGCTCCAGCCAGATCTTTCACTCCTAATTGATTTGTCACTCATCTCCCCCTTGGTAACTTGCTCCTAGCCATTGAGCCTCTGCTCCAGCTATCAGACTTGATGCTTCACTCCCAGAACATCATCATGCCATCCTAAGGCACTGTGCTATCCTTGGTAACTTACCATGCATTCAATTCTTGCCCAGTGACTCTCAAAATGGATTCAGTAACCATATTAGTACTCTATTAACTCTATCAACAGGTTTTAGACTGGGTCTAACAACCTGCCTCATGTTGGCAAAAACAATTCTATCACCTTTCCTATGGCCTTTGAGTGGTGGTAGCCCATCCCATTTCAGAGTTTGATTTCTTTCCTTATCCCAGTGCAGGACTTGTGGAGCTTCTTTCCATTCCTTGCCTTCCTTGCCTTTACCAACCTTGACCTCTTTCTTCTCATCTGTCTTTGAAGGCATGGGGATCTGCACAATTCTGTTGATCCAAACCTTCACAGGTGTTGCACCAATTCTTAGAGGGTGTGAGTCCCACATTACATTGTAACCATATGGATTCTGATTAATCAACAGGCCTTCTTGAAGGAAATTTTGATTAAACTATTTGTGATTAATCTCATAGGTGAAAGTGGTAATATTATGTCAATTGCTTGGATTGAGACTGTTTTCAATGATTAAACAGCAACAAATTGCATACAGGTGTTGTTTAAACAGTCAATAATCTTTAATTAAATTGTACTTAAATACAGCAAATGGCAAAGAGGAACAGATAATTCTCAAGATGATTGAGTGATTAATCACTATAGATTAAACATGACTTAGGGGATTAATTAATTAAACTAGATTAAACATGGACAAGGGATTGATTAAACATAGGACAAGAGATTACCATGTGTGGATGCATTAAATTCCAAGTTACTCTAGAAAATGTTTAAATAGTTAATGTAGTGTCAAGAGTATAAAATAATATAAATTATGAACATCTCTTAATCATTGTCTAGGATGGCATGAAGCTGATGGTAATAGTGGCTCAGTGTTGATTTGTGCTGGACTTTTGGACTACTGCATTAATGGCATGCTTGGAAAGAGAAGATATTGTGAGCTCAGAGCAGTGCTATTCATACAGAACTTATGATGAAAGAAAATTCCATGGCCACAGATCATTGTTGTGGCAACCAGTCTGATTCTGTGGACCTGTGGCCAAGTGATAACACAATGGTCACAGTTCATCAAACAAAGTGTTCAATTGTTTACATGCCCTTGCTACCATTGTTCTTCTCAATACTGTACATAGCATATATAGTCTCCCATGGCACCAAAGTTCATACTAACCATGTTCCTTCAATACATTCAAGTCCTTCCTATCAACAAGCAAGCCTTCAGGAATCAGCAATGGCATCCTGAGGATTTTGCCAAAATCAGTGAGTAAATGCATCTTGTTCATACTCTAGTGGAATCTCTAAGGGGACACATTGACAGGACACACTGTGGGTGTGTTTATTTGTCTTTCTGAACATAGTATCATTCTATGTGCATCCTATATTCCCTTGGCACAAATTATTCTACTGATAACAGATGATTCTGAATGCTACTCCAGTGTGTGAATAAATTCTAGTGTCAATCCAATGCACCTTCCAGTGCTTCAAGGACAACAACACTGGGAAGATTAGCCTCCAGAATCTAAGGTGTGTAGTGGAGATTGGGGATTTGACATGACCCTACCAATTTTCCCCTCTACTCCTTCATTCCTTTCCCCTCTAAACACTCCTCCAATGCATCAAGCCTCACCTGCACTTACCAACTTCACTGAGGTATGCCAACCTAACAGCTCCACTTCCGAGCCAACCACCCCCACTACAACAAATTACTGAGCCTCATCTACACAGGACACCACCCATACCTCATGCTATCATCCATACCCCACAGCCACATTGCGTATGGGTCACCCACATCCTTCCAGATGTGATCACACCCCTCACCCCAGCCAAGGGTACTATGCATGACCTTAGTATGATCCACACAAGTTACTGATATGTTCATACTTGGCAAGTACTTGGCAAGTTGTTCATACTAGTAACGGCCACATGCCTCCTATATGTTACCATTCCACTTAGATACTGAATGACCCACTGACTTCCCTTCAAAACCCTAGACAGTAACTAGCTAACTTTACTATAAAAATGCTATACATCCATAGAAGCTAGTTACACTTATATTTTCCTATTTGATCTTCGGTCATATATCATATATCTTGTCTCAGTATCTTCTACATACTGGATTCGATTCTCTCCAATTATATCTGTCTCAATCCATCTATATTGGCTTGGATCTCTGTTGTCTTCAAGTCTCATAGCAATCCATATCCTCCCTGATCATCCCTTAGCTGTAGAGCCTTGCTCCAGCCAGATCTTTTGTTCCCACTTCCCTCATCTATGATCTCCCTCTTGGTAACTCATTCATAGCCATTGAGCCTCTGCTCCAGCTACTGGACTCAATGCTTCACTCTCAAATCATCCTCACACCTTGTTAAAGCACCATGCTACCCTCGGTAACTTACCGTGCATTCAGTTCTCACTCAGGGGCCCTCGAATCTGATTCAGTAACCCTATACATATTCTATTAACTCTAAATAACAGGTTTTGGACTGGGTCTAACAGGATTGATTAATTCAGGTTGAAGGAAGTCTCCGTCCCTCAGTGTAAGGATCACAGCTCTTACAGCTACACTCTTATATATTCTACTGTCCATTCAGGAAGTTTTATTTCCACTATATTAAGAGCTTCAGTAGGAATTTTTTGGTTTATTTTCAATGATAATAATAATGGTTTAATCTGATATTTAATTGCTCTGGTTTTTGGTCAATACATAATTATCTGCCACTTGATTAAGCAGTAATGATTAAACAGTATGTAATTATCAAATTCTGCCATCTCTAATATGGATTAATCACAACAAATGATTAATCCAAATTTCCTTTCAGAAGGCCCATTGTTTAATCACAAACTATGAAGATTGTTCCTATGACATCAGTGTTGGTTCCTTCAGCTAAAATCCTGATATGATGAGACAGGCCTGCAATAGTTGCTGGCATAGAAGTGACTGAAGCCAAAGCTAGATGGGGAGGAGGACTGAAGTGATGTGCTTGTTGTGCCTTGTGTATAAGATATTTGCATTATCACAGGATGGTCAATCTGGAAAGACAGTTCTCATCAGTTTCCAAATGCAAATGCTGCATGATATTTAACTACCTTCATTACAATGGGTATCCCTTCATCAGCTAGGATACAAGCAGTGAATTCTGAGCCACAGAATCCTTCATGCTTGTAGACTTAACTATTGCTTGATGTTTACATGTCTAATGGGTGAATTAAAGTTGACTAGTGCATGTCATTTGTTTGACATTTGCATGACTTAGTTATCTAAATGGCAGATTTTTGCTTCATGTTTATTTTACTAAAGATTGATGTATTTTGCAAGTGCTCATCAGGGTGATTATTGCTGACTTCTGTGCAGCTTTCATTTGACTACTGAATTCAAGCAAATGTACATATAACAACATTCCATCAGTCAAAATTCAACCACTTTACTTGATTGACTTCTATGTGACTAATAACTAAATTTTGTTGACTTCCTTTTTTACTGAGTGTTATGCATGACACTGTTCACTACAAATGAGATAGTTCACAATCCACCATGACCAGTGATTATATATACAAATGCAGATATCGTGCTCACTGCATGTCACTGATAAACCAATAATGCAGTACTTTACCACCCCCCTATGTAATCACTAGGATTCCACCTGGAATCCACACCTCTATCTGGATTCCACATGGATTCCATATCAATTCCCCCAATTCCATATCAATTCCACCATCCATCATATGGATTCCATATCAATTCTCTCAATTCCATAGTGTCAATTCTACCACTAGGAACCCATTTGGATTCCATGTCAATTCCATATGGATTCCATGGAATGTTATACTACCTAAAAATTAGAAATAAATTCATAGTAATTCAGAATAAATTAGTAAAAAATCAGAGCATATCAGAGAAAATAGTGAAAGCCAGAATCCAAACAGGTAAAAATGAGATCCACTTTAACTAGTACTATAAATAAAAATAAAAATGAAATAATAAGTTAAATCAAAGAGGCATCATGTGGTATCTATATAGAAAGGGACAACGAGCCCAAGAGTGATGGGTTTGAATGGGATGAGGAGCTGGAGTTGATGAATTGATCGTCGGAATTTGAATTGTTGGCTAACCCCTTGAAATGCCTAAGTGACGCTTAGCAAGGTATGCGCCGCTTAAAACAGTACGCAATGCTTAGTTGCGAAGCTGACACAGATTGGTCAGCTTTTGGTCAGCGTTCAAAACATCGTCCCATGTGCACGTGACAGTACAAAAAGTGTTTGATAAGATAAGATTAGATAGAAATATTAGTG
>JASFCW010000230.1:0-14688 GCA_036936985.1 Crucibulum cyathiforme
AAGATGAAGCGTTGAATGGAAGGAAGAAAGCGCTCAACCGAACATTCGTTGAAACCGACTGTTGAAGGGAAAGAAATGCGACAGCATGGGAAGGTTGGTCACGTGGATATACTAGGGACTGAAACGGGTGACACCGTTCTTGATCCGTATCCGATCCGTTCGGATAGCCGATTTCGGATCTAATCGCCTGTGTTAGCCGTTCAGTGGTTCCGGGGTGTATGCAGATACAGCCCTGCTCTGGAAACAGCAGCAGGGCTTGATTGAATTCATATTGTAGGACAGTTTGCTAGCTACATGGACATGCATACCGTATAAGGCTATGATAGAGAAAGGGGATGGGAGGGATGGGTGAAACAAATTGTTGTTGTGTGTGTTTTTTTTTTTTTTTTGAATATGAAAAGAAAAGATAAATATGGATAATGAAGATGAAATTTATGAAGAGAGTGAATTGTGGAAATGAGGAAATGGGTTGACAATGGTATGTGCATCATTGTAGCTCATGAGGTGTTCACAATTGAGAAAACAAAAGTGCTGCAAGTAAAGAAGGGTGTTTCTGTATATAGATTTGGAATGCATCAGATGACCAATGGCCCATGGCTTGAATGAGATGAGGAGGCAAACCAGCTTCTGCAAGTGCTGTGGCACCTCCAGCATGCATTGAGTGTCCTGAGATGTCAGATGAGAAATGCCTGTGGAGATGACAGATGAACCAGCTGCATGTGGGAATGGAGCCATCTGCACATAGCCATAGTTTGGGTCAAAGTGGAAACATCCTATCTTGTGAAGAAAGGTAGTGTTGAAAAATTGGATGTGGATTGTCATCACCTTCAATCACATGGACAAGGATATGATTCCCTTCGAAGAATCTGTCTGCTTTGTGCCCAGGAAGGAAAAACTCGAAGGTAGTGTCATCTATCTTGACTGTGTGACACATAGTGACCTTGCAATAGTCTTGTAATTCCTTCTTGTCTGGCCAAACAAGCTCTCCGAGTTGAAGGAGGGCATGAAAGCCTGTAACAAGGATGGTGTAGAAAAGTACATCATCATGAACAGGTGAGGTGAAGTACAATGGGTGGAGTTGTTTGAGATCCTCATGAGTAAGTGGGCATTTGCACTGGATTGCTGAGGCTTGGAGCTTTTTGCATCCATGCAGGGTGTGTGCTACTAGGGGGGTGTGAGCAAATTTGTCACACATCAGGGAAATATGGTTCAAGTTGATTACATATACCTGAAAGGTATGAATCAACAGAGGTTGGTTTAATGTGGTGGCACATGTAGACAGTATAGAAGCTTAGCATATCTGGAGTTGGTTCAATTGGGAAATCATGTGAATGGCAGAAAGAAATATAAGATTGGAGTGTGAAACTATATGATGCAGCTGATGAAGTGTCTATGGCACACCCCAATGCAATTGTGTGCTTGTGTTCAAGGCACTGGCATGTCCAGGGAGCCTGGTGAGACTGTCTGGATGAAGTGGGGGGTAAATTCATGACAGTTCTGCCCCCAGCATTAAGTGAGGGGGTTGAAATAAGAAGATATGGAGTGGGGTGTTTGAAATGGAGGCAGCTGCCTCAATGTCTTGATGATTGTGAAACTGGGAGAGGGCATTGGCTATAGTATTTCGCTCACCTGGGATGTGGAAGACACAAAAATTGATGTCATTGTTGAGGGTGAGGTCAACAGCCATGAGGAGAATCAGGTTTAGACTTGGTTGAGCATGAAGGGTGTTAAACATGCTGACCATGTTGGAATTGTCAGTGTAGAGGGCAACTCATGTAGTGTGTTGAGGGTGTAGGTTCATAACAATCCAATTGAAAGCAGAAAGTAGGGCAAGAGCTTCAAGATAGAATATGTTGTTTGATGGTCTATCAGTTTGACACTGGAAGCCAATTGATAGTGCTGGTATCCAGAAACCCATACCAGAGGGACATGCATCACTGTAGGCAGTAAGGTTGGTGTCATTGGCACTCCATTCAAGAGAGGATAAAATGCAAATCCCATTGGAGTGCTCAATGTGCTCAGCAACCCAAAGTAGCTCTTGGTGGAGAGGTGCTGACACAGACAGGTTGGTGAGCTTGAGACTTGCTGGACATTTTGTCATATAGTGTTGATAAGCCAGGGCAAAGTAATGGGTAAGTGTTGAGTGCCCAGTTCATCCATCCTGCAAGCCTGTTGAACTCACAGAGTGGGAAGTGTTGGTTTGGATGTGCAAACTCATGAAGTTTGTTGACAAGGTCTGTGCAGGCTTGGAGTGGCATGGTGACAGTCATGGCATTTGGGTCTACTTTGAAGCCAATAATGGTGAGCATAGAGCCCCACAATTGTTTGAACTCCTCATGGGGAATGCCAAGAATATCCCACAGTTGCAGAAGACAAGCCTGTTTGACTGGCATCATTTTGTTGTAGGGTTCATAGAACAAAGTGTGCCTGTCAAAATCCCATGAGAAAGCATTGTCAATGTAGCCAAAGATGTCATCTAGATTTTGAACAAAGATGGCAATCCAAAGGATGAGTCCCATAAATACACCCCACAAGCTGCCAGCACCTCAATTTCCGAAATTGTTGCAGTGATCTACGTGCCATACAGAGTCAATAGTGATGATCTGCCTAATTTGCCAAAGAGGATGCATGGGTAGGCATCAATAGGCTTGGGACACATTGCTCTTGAAAACAACAAGGTGAGTGCTATGGCCAATATGATGCCAAAGGTTTAACAGTGCATGGCCAAGGTTATGGAGGCTATCAAGGGGGACACTGATGCATTCACATGGGATCATGGAGTTAAGGGAGTATGGTTCAGCACTGTGATTGACAATGAGGTGTAGCTTTGCAGAATGGGGTTTAGGAACCATGCCTATTGGAATAGCAAACATGCCAGGAAGAAGTTCTGACCTGAAGCCTGGTGAAAAATGTTTGAGTGATATTTCCTGGTTGTGTTGTTGGTGAACAAAGATGGCATGTGCCTCACTTTTGAGTGGTCTATGGGAATTGTCCCATGTGGTAGGGTAACATGAGTCACTGGTATCTGCCCATGGCCAGAATCCTTCTCAAAGAGAGTGAGAGAGTGATTCAGTGAGGGGTTTGTTGGGATGAGAGGTAAGAAGTTCTTTGAGGCAGTTGACATTGATGGGTGTGACAATTTTGAACAGGTGCAGATACTTCTCAATTGCTTCAAGGGCAGCACTATTTGCAAACTCATAGTCTGGCAGTGAGGGAAGGGGTGGCATGGATTCAGTGGCAACTGCAAGTGTTGTATGAGGAAGTTTTTTGGGGGCCCAAATGAGGTCTCTTGCATAATGTGGATGAGATGCCCAGCACAAAAGGAAGTGTTCATCCCAGTCATTTAGGCATCTGGTTATCACATTTGCTTGTAGTGTGTGTACTGCTGTGACATTTCAAACAGATATGGGCATACATACAGTTCCCTCTGTGACACTTATTGTCATTCCACCTCCTACATGCCTCTCTTCACTTCACTGTCCCACCACTGCTACCACTTGCTTTTGTACCTCTCCTTCCTTCATAGTCATGGCTGTTGGTGGCACCAGTGTTTTGAACCCACAGGAGGTGGAGGTTGGTGAAGGACTGGAAGTCAGTGAGCATGAGGTTGCAGCATTGGGCAGTTCACATGCAGACTGCATGGTCATAGTTGATAATCCTGTCATGAAATTGTTTGGGAAGGGAGGAGAACAACTGATTGATATGTCAGGTGTATTCACATAGCTAGGATGCTCTGTGAGGGAAGGCAAAAAGGATAGCATCAATGGTTTGGTTCCAGGAAATAACCCATTTGCTGTGAGTATTGACAACTCTAGCTGGTTTTGCAGTGCCAATAATGAGCTCAACAGACCCAAAGCTTTCTGTCTGGTGAGTGTCATGGGACATGGTGTAGCCACTGGACAACACTTGGTCAAGATCAACAGCACGTTCTGATAAGATATTGGTCCACTCAGAATCAGGGAACTGGGGGCAGCAAGTGGAGTTAAGGAGGTGGGTTTTTGTGAACTTGACATTGAGCATGTAATTGGAGAGTAGGTCTCTCATCTTAGCAAGTGTCAGATGCAACCTAGGGGGGTCAATTTTGTCATGTATTGTCCACAGGAAGGTGTTAGACCCAGTCCAAAACCTGTTATTTAGAGTTAATAGAATATGTATAGGGTTACTGAATCTGATTCAAGGGCCACTGAGCAAGAACTGAATGCATGGTAAGTTACCAAGGGTAGCATGGTGCTTTAACAAGGTGTGAGGATGATTTGAGAGTGAAGCATCAAGTCCAGTAGCTGGAGCAGAGGCTCAATGGCTATGAGTGAGTTACCAAGAGGGAGATTGTAGATGAGGGAAGTGGGAACAAAAGATCTGGCTGGAGTGAGGCTCTACAGCTAAGGGATGATCAGGGAGGATATGGATTGCTATGAGAATTGAAGATGATGGAGATCTGAGCCAATATAGATGGATTGAGACAGATATAATTGGAGAGGATCGAATCCAGTATGTAGAAGATACTGAGACAAGATATATGATATATGACCGAAGATCAAATAGGAAAATATAAGCGTGCCTAGCCTCTATGAATGTGTATGATTTTTATAGTAAATGTGGCTAGGTAATGTCTACAGATTTGAAGGGGAATAAGTGGGTTGCTCGGTATCTAAGTGGGATGGTAACATATGGAAAGTATATGATGGTTTAGAACATAAGTGACTTGGCAAGCACTTGCCGGGTATGCGTGCACCAGTAACTTGTGTGGATAATTCTAAGGACATGCTTAGTACCCTTGGCTAGGGTGTGGAGTGTGATTGCATCTAGAATGATGTTGGCAATCCATATGGGTTGTGGTTGTGGAGTATGGATGATAGTGGGGGTTATTGGTGGTGATCTGCGTGGACAGGGTTTGGTAACTCATTGTAGCAGGTATCAGTCTGGGATTGGAATCATTGGGCCGGCCAGCCTCAGTGAAGTTGGTAAGTGATGATGAGGCTTGACACAATGCTGGAACGTCTGGAGAGGGCAGATAGGGGTGGATAGAAGGTAGAATTGGTAGGGTCATGTCAGTACCCCCCCTTCTAATGGTCGACACCCTTGTCAATTAAAACAAGGCATGTTCTTCTGGCTCTGGGTAGAAAGTAGGAATAGAATCAACGTCCAATGGTGTACTGCTTGAGTCAGAAGCTATGGAAGGGCTTCTAGGGATGTCAAGCGGGGCTATACCAGAGGATTGATCATGGAGAGGACTGGCAGTGAAGGATGTGGGTTGGAGGAAGTGGGGGATTTCTGGTTCTGGTTGATATTTTGGTAGATAATAATGGGGTAGGTTGTTAGGGATGATGGATAGTCTAGATGCTCATAGTACTTGGAGTACATCTCTATGTTGAGTCACCAGCATTCCTAGGAAGATTGCAAGGTCATTGTTGCTCAGCAGCCAGGACGGTTTGCCCAGTGTATGGATAAGTTTCCTAAGTTTGGCAATGCGAGACGTTGTGAACTCTTGTTTTAGAGTGGGGGTAGGGATGGGGAAGATGATTTGTGAGGCCATATCAATTTTAATGTTTGAGCAGGGCTGAGCAATGGTATTTTGTTGGCTTGCTTTTTCCTGCTCTATATTCTGTCTATTTATCCCAATATTCTTTGCTTTATTTCCTTGGTGTTTTTCTTACTCAGAGATTGTGTCCATATGCTATTTTTGTACCTCAGGCCATTTGCGATGATAAGCTCTTGCGTGTGTAGATGGAAGTCCATGGTAAATCTTGTTTGTCAGTGTTATTCTTGGGGACTTGACCTGGTTGTTGATTTCTTGAGCATTTAGAGTTTTCTAAGTTCTTTTCTCACTTTCTATGCAATGTCTAGCTCGTCTATCACAAGAACTCGCTCTTTTTGATGAATTTGAAGCACAAGATAACTCTTGACTTGCACAAGAGGCAGCTGCCATGGTCGAACAACATCAGAAGGGTTCAAAATGCGTGGCCACAGTTCCAGCACCCAGTAACAAGGCAAAGAAAATGAGGAGGGATGATTCGGTGGAGGTCAAGGATCCTTTTCTGGATCTATCTTCTAAGGAGTTGGAAAAGATCCGAGTGGATGGCCACAAGATAGTACAGGAAGCCATGAGAATGGAAGGATTGGTGGAGAAGTGGCACTGGCAACATAGGAAGGTGAGTAGTTAGCCTTTTTGTTGCCTATCAGTGATTTTATTTATTCCTTTGCTAGTCCTGTGCTGGCTGTGGTACAACTCACCTGTGTAAGCAGTCTCCGAAGGAGATACACTGTGATACCTGCATGGAGTGCAAGATGCGCTGTCCATATGTCGTGAGCTTTTTGCTTGACATCCTCCAGCAAATAGGTACTTTTTTGTTGGAGCATAATTGATATGTCGCAGAGCATATCAAGGCAGTTACTGTGGAGGTGGCTCAGAAGAAGGGGATGTTGAAGGATTTGGGGAAATTTGATGCACAGGGATCGGTTGGAAAGGATGGGAAAAGTGTTGGTGTGGAAAACAACAAAGAGGATGAGGAGGATGAGGAGGAGGAGGAGGAGGAGGAGGAGGAGGATGGGCTTGATGAGACCCCAGCAGCCCCATCAACTTTGGCCAAAGCCCCTGCTCCCTGGGCTACCAAATTGAAGATTTGAGTGCGCCCCCGGCAAGTCAAGGCTGTGCTGCCTCAGCTCCCTATACTGCTATCTTCACAACCTCCCCAAGCTTCATCATCGTGTGTTCAGTTGCTGGTCAAGATCAGATGTCCCCAGACTCGTACGCCGCCCATATACGCAAGCAGAACTCCCCTCTCACCCCCTGTGGCATCCTCTTCGCATGTTCAACTGCAGGATTTGGCAGTGTGTTTCTGGGATCCTTCACTGCCTTCATTTGGAGGAGCAAGTTCTCTTGTCCCCTTCATGGCTCCTACTCAAGTTCCCGACTCTCTGCCCAGTTATAAGCAGTTGGTTGCGAAGGTGGAAGTTCAGGAGCAGGAACTGGAAGTTCTGCACTCCAAGTTATGTTCCTTCAAGGCTCAGAAGAAAGCATTGGATGA
Organism: Crucibulum cyathiforme; assembly: GCA_036936985.1. Taxonomy (NCBI): domain Eukaryota; kingdom Fungi; phylum Basidiomycota; class Agaricomycetes; order Agaricales; family Nidulariaceae; genus Crucibulum; species Crucibulum cyathiforme. Next base: position 7,026 of record JASFCW010000230.1, read on the forward strand.
CACTGAGCTCAAAGTGTCTTGTTTGCAGGAGGAAAACGCTCACTTGGAGTCCAAGGGAAGGCAATTGGCAAAGGAGGTTCCTTCTTGCCCTGCACAGCTAGATAGTTTGGTGACCGAGCTTAGCAACTTGAGGAGGGAATTGGGGAGTTTGGTTGCTGAGGTCGCTTGTTTGGAGAGGGTGCTCACCTCAAGGGACTGCGAACTTGACAACTTCGCCAAGTTTGAGGATTTCCAGCATTGTGAGTTTATCTTTCTACATGGGTTTTCTTACTCACATTTCCTAGGTTTTGCATATTGCATTCATGAACATTTTATTTCAAACCACAATGTGGTAGACATGGTCAAGGTTGAATGTCAGGCCATTCATGGTTATCTCAACACATTAGGATGATTGGTGGGAAATGAGACCAGCACACTGGCTGATTCCCTGAGGTTGGTTATGCACTGCTTGGGGGGGTTCACAGATGGATTGGAGAGAGCATTGGAACACATCTCTCTAACTCAGGAGGAGCATTTCTTGCCGATGAGGGATGGAGGTGTCCTCTCCCTGGAAGATTGTCTTCGCACAGACCTTGGTTTGGTGCAAGATATTGGACATATGTGGGTCCCCAAGTTCTATGAGTGGCTCACAGTGAAGGGATTGCATGCAAATGATCAGGCGGAAGAGGATAAATAGAATGCGAATGGGGACTTAGTATAATAGAGGATATATAGTTTTTTGTGTTTTCTTGATCAGTTTTTGTTGTGTTTTTCTTTTGTTTAATAGATCTTGGGCAATTTCTGATTACTGTGACTTGTTAAGAGGTTTGAATATGGGAGCTCAAGGTTTCTTTGGGTTCTTGGAGTGAAATTCCTCTACCAGTTCAGAGGCATGTATTACGTCTTTGGTGTGCTCCCAACTCCATTCAGTTTCTGGATGGCCTGTCCATTTAACAAAATACTTATATCTGTTCCTGGTCTTCTTGGAGTCTAATATCTCATTGACTTCCCATTCTTCTTCACCATCGATCTCTAAAGGAGGAGGTGGTTCTTCCTCTTTTCTAGGGTAGGGTTCTTTGTGCTCGGGTTCTAGTAGATGAATGTGAAACACATTGTGGATTTTACTGAAGCTTGGTGGTAGATCCAGCCAGTAAGCATGGGAGGATATCTTCTTGGCTATTGTGAATGGTCCCATCATTTTATAGTCCAATTTTTTAATAGGACACATAGTTTTGATGTTTTTCAGGTTTAGCCAAACTCAGTCTCCTTCCTTTAAGTCTGGGGCTTCCATTCTTTTTTGATTTGCAAACTTGGTATAGGATTCATTTGCCACTGATATCTCCTCTTTTAGATAACTATGGAGGGCTTTTAGGTTTGTGGCAATTTGTAATGCTTCGGGACAGGGCACATCTTTCAATTCGATGGTCAGCCAGGGATGGTATCCCTTATTGGCAAAGAAGGGTGATACCCCAGTAGCCGAGTGAGGGGTGTTGTTGTACAAAAATTTGGCAAATGGGAGATATTCCACCCAGTTGTCTTGTTGGTAATTCACATACATTTGTAGATATTGTTCTACACTTTGATTCACCTGTTCCGTCTGTCCATCTGTCTCCGGATGGTAAGCTGTAGAGAGGTTGGACCTGATAGCTAGGATTTTGCAGAGGGATTTCCAGAATTTGGACACAAACAGCATTCCTCTGTCAGATACGATGTCTGCCAGTAGTCCATGTTTTGAGAACACATGAGTAACAAAGTGTCTGGCAAATTGAGGAGCATCATCAGTAGTTAGACAAGGTATGAACACAGCTTGTTTAGTGAGTCTGCATATGACTACAAGTAGGGCGTTGAACCCTTCAGAGTTTGGTAATTCCCCAATATGATCCAGCAAGATTGCAGACCATGGTCGGTCTCCTATTGGTAGAGGCTTCAGGAGCCCGAATGGTTTATGCCTTGGTGATTTATTTGCCAGGCATCTTCGGCAAGTCCAGACGTAGTTTGTTACATCTCTTTTTAATCCTGGCCAGAAGTACATCCTCATGATTAATTGCAGGGTCTTCTTAATTCCTTGGTGTCCCCTTAATGTGTGATCATGGTGAGTCTGAAGTACTTCTAGTTGTAAGTCTTCTTGGTCAGAGACATAGATTTTGTTGTTGCACAGGAGTAGTTTTTCATCTGTAGATAAGGAGAATATGCCTTTCCTATTGGTTTTAGCCAATTCTTCATGTCTTTGGAAGTAGCTATCTCTTGGTGCATTTTTTAGCTTATTTATGAACAGTTCATGATCTATAATAATGCTAGTGCTGAGTTGTTGTGGCTGTATCAGCACTTTGTTATTGAAAGAATTTGCCGAGTCCTTGAATGATTCTTTTGGATAAACATCCACCCTTTGAGTGAGAGCATCCAGTTTGGCGCCTAATCTTCAAGGTCGATAGTTTATAACGAAGTCAAATCCAGAAAGGAATTCTGACCACCTAGCTTGCTGTCTACTGAGCATTTTTGTGGTAGTAAAATACTGCAAGTTGTTGTGATCCAAGTAGACCTGTATCTTGTGCGGTGTTCCTTTGAGGTAGGCTCTCCATTGCTTGAATGACTTGACAATGGCTAACATTTCCTTATCATAGATGTCATAGTTGAGTTTGGCCTTGATTAATGTGCGTGCATAGAAGGCTACAGGCCTTATTTCCCCCATTTCAGGATCAAACTGGAAGATTATGGTGGCAATGGCAAAGTCTGAGGTGTCACATTCAAGGATTATTGCCAGGTTTGGATTAAAATGCTGGCAGATGGGAGCTTCGGTGAAAGATGAATATGTTCTGACATTCGTCTGTCCAATCCCACTTGGTTTCTTTCTTTAGGAGTTTTGTTAACCTCCTTGTCATACCAGAGTAATTGTCGACGAATCTCCAGTAAAAGTTAGCGAAGCCTAAGAAGGATTGGAGTTCTTTGATGGTTCCAGGAGTTGGCCATTTCAGAATGGCTTCGACCTTCTTGGGATCCATGCAGACTCCTTCAGGGGAAACAATGACTCTGAGGTATTTGACCTCAGTTGTGTGGAATGAGCATTTCTCTGGTTTGGCATGGAGGTTATGCTTGCACAATCTTTCTAGGACTTTCTGAATGTGAACCCAGTGATCCTCCAAGTTGTCGGAGAATATAAGGATATCATCTAGGTAAATGATCACAAATATGTCATTCATATCATGGAAGATATCGTTCATGAAATACTGGAAAGTTGCCAGGGAGTTGGTCATGCCAAATGGCATTACCAGATATTCAAATAGTCCATAACGTGTTCAAAATGCTGTTTTCCATTCATGGCCTGGTGCAATTCTTATATTATTATATCTGGCTCTGAGGTCTATTTTTGAATAGATTTTGGCTTTTTGTAGTCAATCTATGAGGTCGCCTATGAGAGGTAGAGGATATCAAATTTTCTTTGTTATGCAGTTTAGACCTCGGTAATCCATGCATAGCCTTAGGGATCCATCTTTTTTCTTGGCAAATAACACTGGTGCTCCTGCAGAGGAGCTTGAGGCACGTATGAAGCCTTTGCCTAACATTTCATTGATATAGTCTTTCAATGCCCTGAGTTCTACTTCCAACATGTTATAAACTTTTCCAAAGGGGGGCTGAGTTCCTTCCTCTAGTTCAACCTTGTGGTCATAGCTACAATGAGGAGGCAGTTCTTTTGCTTCTCCTTCAGAGAATACATCTGCAAAGTCTCGGTATTCTGCCAGAACAACCTCTTCTAAAACTTCCCGCTCAGTCTTGGTTGTGGGAGTTTGTTGCATGGCTTTCAAGTTTTCCTTAGGAAGAGAAGGTGTGATCTGTAGCTGAAATACTTTGGCTCCATCACGTAAAAGGTGGGAGAATGGTACTGCTCCAATGATTCTAATATTTAGAGGCTTCTTAGGCTCTTCCAGTAAGTTTCTGGTAACTTGGGGTTCTGGATTACATGTTCCTGCGTCGATTTCTGCTGTGTCCTTTGTCTGTGCTGGCTCTATGAGCTTCTCTGGAGTGATTGTAGGTAGTGGAGAGTGTGTGGGTAGAGCAAGGGGTACTGTGGCTTTGAGGGAAGCGGAGGGTATGCTCATGCTCATCTCGGTCCAATTGATATTTGGGTTATACTCTTTTAACCACTTCAGGCCCAGGACAATAGGTGCAGATTCATGTAATTTTGTTTCTAGGAGCCTGAGTTCCATAGTAACGCCATTCTGCAGGACTAAAGGGATGGTACATGTGTGAGTTATGAGTCCAGAAGATGTTGGTTTTCCATCAAATAGAGTGAGTTTGATGGGATAGGTTAGGAGCGAGCGTCCTTGGTTCCATTTGTGTGCTATGTGTGGGTCTATGAAGTTGTCACTAGCCCCACAATCGACCAGGACATTAATTAATTCGGACACGTTTCCTTTTAAATGAACTCTTAATATGAAAGATTGAGATGATAATGAAGAGAGGTGGGCGGTAGTATCATGATGTGGTTTTTCTTGTTTTTCTGCTTCTAAAGTGGAGGTCTCAGTATTTCTTAACACCGTAGCCCTGAGCGAGGATGTTTGGGTATGACTCAGTGCCCTTGCAGGAGCTCCTGAATTGTCTGCTCGTTTCCCTGTTCTTCATCCTTGTCATCTTCTTTGAGATCGCTTTTTTCCTCTTGATCCATCTCAACTTCATAATACTCTTGGTAATCAAAAGTTTGGCTACCAATCATGAAGACAGCTCTTCCTCAAGCTTGCCGAAGAGGGCAATTTTGGACAAAATGTCCCATTTCTCCACAGATTAAGCAAGCTCCTTTCTTGCATCGGGTGGCTTTCTCTTCTTCTGACACAAATATGAAGGGTTTGGTACCGCCCATGTTAGAGTTGTCAAGAATGGAAGAGAGGGGAGGTGGATGAGGATGAGGACACAGACACAGACACAAAAGTGGATCAGAATTGACTATAGAATCCAGTGAACAATGTAGCTATTTATCTACTGTGAAGCACAGCAAAGCTGTGCTCAAATGCTATACAATCAAATAAATAATGAAACAATCAAAAGCAGTCATCAAACCAGTTCAAACTATACAGCTATCAAACCAGTGCAGGGGCTGTGCAACCAAATCTAACAAGAGTCTGTTGGTTTTTCTATCTGGGGAGTCTTATTCTGAGGGGTGAAACTGTGGTTTCTGTTATTGGTTTGACCCAGGGGATTGTACATTAGGTTATTTACCCAAGGTGGATAGGAGGTGGAGGGTCAATTTTGGAAGGAATTGCTGAAGTTGCCAGTTCTATTGTAATTAGAGGAGTTCATGGCATAACATTTTTTCTCATATTTCTTCCTCAAGCTGGTCTTCCCAATACCGAGTGTCAATCTCCATGCATACTTTTTTGTATTTTTCGAGATCAGCCACTCTTGTGTGTTGATTCTTCATGTGCTCCTTGATGCGGGGAGTGATGTGGCTATTCAGGCAATCACACAAGGTTACATTGTTCCATCCTGATAGATAGGCTTCTGCATCGAATTTGACAATGAAGATTGAGAAGTGGTCTTTGTCACTCATAAACATAGCTCTCATATTTGCTGTAGCATCGAGGGCTTCATTTGCAACACCAAATCAATTTCCAAAATTTCTGACAAAGTCTTTCCAGGTTTTTAAAACTGGATTGTTTGGGTTGTGATTAAGACAAAGGGTGTAGTGCTGTAAAGTGGTACCCCTGAGATATGAGGCAGAGAAGGTAATGCGATGTCTTTCATCCTCATAAATGGTAGGTTTAGCCTGAAAAACTAAAAGACATTCTGTGAGGAACAGCCTTCATTTCTTTGGGTCTGAACCATCAAAAGGATCTGGCTTTCGTACATCAATCTTGGATTCAGTTTGAATGCTCGTGGCTCATTCCTTATTGTTATCTTCTCAGTTATCTGGGGTTCGTCTATCATCCAGTCGGGGAGTTCCTGGGAGCTGGGGGTAGCTCCTGGGTGGAGGTGGAGGCAAGGGTGACCTGCTGAAGCAACCCCCTGAAGGTGGTGGGGGTGGAGGGGGTGCTCCTCCCATTCCACGCCCCAGCGTAGGTCAATTGCCTTGGGGACTATCTCTTCCTGGGTTTCCGTTTCCGGATGAGTGAGAGGGTGGTCCTCCATGTCCTCCTCTCCTTGGTTCATTTGACGGGTCTTGTCTCCAATTGGAGTTGGTCTGCTCAGGATTTACAGGGGGGACGGGAGTATATCCGGTTCTCCAAGCATTTCCTTGGGTGTCTGGTCCCCTGGGTTCCCAAGAGGGTGCTGAGGATGAATAGGGCCAATTCGAGTTATTTGGAGTAGGATTAGTACTCCTAGGGGGAACCCTGGTGCTCTGAGTTCTTGCATTGGGAGGTGCCAAGTGAGGTCTGGGTTCCTCTTGGGGTATGTTTTCTGGCGTAGGTTGTTTTGGAGAGTCTATATAGGATAGCCCTCCATTCAATTCTAAATCGTCCCTGTCTTCCTCTGCAATATCACTAAGTTGATTGTTATTCTCGAAATAATGCTCCTGGTAAGGGTTCTGCATGCTCTGCCTTCAATTTCCATAGTACCCAAAGGATTCTTGTGCCTCTCATGGTCCAAAAGTTGGTTCTGCGGCTGGAGGTGTAAATTGATCTGGATTGGGCTGATTATCCATTTCTTCAGCCCATGTTTTTCCTGTTGGTGCAAAAGGATCCTCTTCCATCACAGGTGGTTTCATATCCTCTGTTTCCAAAGTAAACTTAATTGTATTACTGTTATTACTAGGATGTTCAGTGATTGCATTGTCCAAAGCAACAAGAAAGCTGTAATTGTTGCCGTAGTTTAACACTCTAGCCTCAATCTTGGTGGATTGGTTTGTTGTGTTACAGTGTGAAATAGCATGAATAGTGGATAGGAACTGATGTTCAGTCCATCCCAATGTCGAATATCCCATAGAGGATAGTAGGGCTCGGGCAATAGCATAGTATTGCTCTCAGCTATATGTCACCTCCATGGCTTGGAAAGGTTCTGCTGATGTGTTGGCCGTATCCTGTATTACAGGTGTATGGGGCACTGGCAACATTTGTTGTCAAGCAAACTGTCCATCTCCTACATATTGGTCCCTAAATTGGGGTTGTGGGATGTATCTGGGAAATGGAGAGTATCCTCTGAATGACAATGGTGTAGCCATCAGCCCAGGGAAGGTGTAGTTGGGATAATACTGGGGGTAGCTCACAGGTTGTATAAATGGGCTCGGAGGGATGTTATAGTATGGTATTTGGGGTGTAGTGGTGTGTGTAGGAGTTTGGAGATCTGGTCAAGGGGCATTTGTACCTCCCTGCATATAGATGTGCTGATATGGGTTGGTCTCCATGTTGGGAGCAGTTTGAGTGTGTGATCTCTCTGTGTGAGTCGCAGACATTCTCGGAGGTGGGGGGATGCTTATATTATGTTAGACCCAGTCCAAAACCTGTGATTTAGAGTTAATAGAATATGTATAGGGTTACCAAATCCGATTCAAGGGCCACTGAGCAAGAACTGAATGCACAGTAAGTTACCGAGGGTAGTGTGGTGCTTTAACAAGGCGCAAGGATGATTTGAGAGTGAAGCATCAAGTCTGGTAGCTGGAGCAGAGGCTCAATGGCTATGATTGAGTTACCAAGAGGGAGATCATAGATGAGGGAAGTGGGAACAAAAGATCTGGCTGGAGCAAGGCTCTACAGCTAAG